>VBSM01001124.1:6303404-6321996 GCA_008086735.1 Cheirogaleus medius
GGGACGCGGCGGCTGAACGAGGAGCAGAAGAGAGGGCAGAACCAAGGAGAGCTTCACTGTACCTGGAAGACTGGAATTCTGTTCTTACCCTTGGGAAAAGTGGCAAACATTTTCAAAAATGTTTCTAGGGTCCCCAGTGCAGTGGCATATTAGAAAATGGTGCTGATATAAGTTAAAAGGCTGGTGAAATGTTACAGGGATGAGCATATTCAGCAATTAGGGGCCACTTCTTTTTCACGCTCTGTGCTGGATTAAATGTCACCAGCAAGTCCAGCCACATAGGGGAGGTCCCGGCCCCGAGTGAGGCGCGCAATGGACAGCAGCGAACGTGATCCCTTCTGTCCCCAGGCTCACCCCATTATAGAGTGACGAAAAGTAAGATAAAAATTCTAGGTCTGGGGAGCTACAGACAATATAGTCCCATTTTTCACAAAAAATTTATTTAAGTGGAAAGAAGGCATTGTGTGATATTTTTGTTGACATGCCAATTATATAATTTAGTGGGAGCTAAAAGTTTGAAACTCTATAAGAAAAAAGATACCCAGTAATTATAACTGGTTGTGTTCATTGTGAAGGAAATGTTATATCAATAAATTTAATGAAATAACTCAGTAATGATAAACAGGATTTCTCAGACACACATCATTAACAGTGGCAAAGGAAGGCATTATTTGGCTACAGTCCTGGAATAGAAAAATCAAATTTAATTATATTAGACGGCAAATTGCTATTAAGTTATGGGTGGTTCTCCCTGGAGTCTGGCAGCACAATTCTGTATCCTGACTCCTCACCATCAATTAATATTTAAGCAATTGCTTTAGAAGGTTAATAATCACAGCATGAGTTAACTTAATTTTGCCTGTGGTTGAAGTATAATTTGCTGTTCTTTGTTACTGTGAAAACCACGAAAGATTATCGGGAATATTATGTTAAGGAGCGATGAGCACAGCAGCACGCTCCTCCTGTACGTCTGTACGCACCGTGTAAAGCTGGTGTTTTGCCGACTCTAATCTTAGGAGTCATATTTTTTTAACATCACTCTTTAAACTTTTCTTTATAAGTTCTTCCTGCTCATGTCCCACTTACTTGCTTCTGCCTTTCCTACTGGAGAGCAGCCTCCTGACATTCGGGGACTGTGTGTCTTGTTTGTTGCTATAGTCCCTGTGTCTGGTCATAACAGGAGCTAAATAAATGTTGTTGGACCAAGAAATGGAATTGCAAAAGGGAACCAAAATAATCCAACAGGGGTAAGAATTACAAGTTAAAGATTTATAAAGGAAACTTTTACATGATATGTTTGATCCACTCCTTCGAGTGATGCATTAGAAGCCAAGGTTCTGGGTTTCCTTAGGATCAAAAGTGCAGCTCACCCTAATGAGGACAGATGAGGCTGCTCTGCGCTTCCTGCCCAGGAGATGCCCTAAGTCTACACAGCAATCATATTTATCAAGGAAAGGCTTAGACGCATTTCCATGGCAAATTTCAGGATGGAGCCTGGTACATTGGACACAAGGGATTGCCATTCCATTGTAATCACTGGAGGCCTGTAAAATAATTCCACATAATTTAGTTTATAAACTTAAATTTACCCACAGCTACTCCCTCTCTCTCTTTAAATGTTAGAGCTATATATCCTCTAGTATGTTAATTTTTCACTTGTTTTAAAAGTTATTAGCTATACTTCACAAAGTTGAAAATCCCCAATGTTAACTTTAGAGTATCAACTAAAATATTTCCTAGACACAGTGTAATTTTTGTGGGCCTGGACTCAGCTCACTTTTTTCCTGAAACAAAAAAAATTAACACTTTCAGTTTGACATTAAAAAAATAAATCTATATATACCAAATGTATAGATGTAGGAAATTCACTGCAGAGGTGAATCAATCTTGAGATTTCTGTTTGTAGCAAAAAAGACCTTGCAAGAGTTTTGCCCAAGATGGGCCGTGAGGACAGGCATCCTTGAATTATTTATTCACAAGTATTTATTTAATTTCTAATGTGAGCTTGGCCAATACCAGCCTTAAAAGATACAAGGGCAAACAATCTAGACATGGTCCCTCTCTGACTTATAGGAGAGAGGGGAAGGGAGATTTTGATTAGGCAAGTTCAGTGATATGGGATGAATGTTAAGGCAGGACAAATAAGGAGTTCTGTAAAGTAGAAGGACTTAAGTAGTTTGGGGGTACCGTAATCCTTCGAAAGACAGGCACTTAAACTGAGCTATCTAGTTAGGCAGGGTAAGGTCAGGCAGAAAGAAATGGTCTTTACGATCCCCAGCTTTCCAATATCCAACTGTTAGACTCAGTCTCTAAGTACCCTCATTCCAGTTTGTGGGAAGAAAGTTTGATGGAACCAGCTTGGGTCAGGGATCCACCCTTAGTTCAATCAGCTACATCCAGTTTGGAGCAGCAGAACTGCCCAATCACGCTCCATGTGCAAGCTGTTAGCAGAGACCAGAGCCACATTCTCTTAGAAGGGGAAATGAATGGAGAAGCAGTGTCTGTCTGGCACATGAAGTTTTCTTCTTTTCTATGAATTTCTGAAGATGCTCTTGCCAAATGTAAAGATGTGGCTCCTCAGGAGGCTGAATGCCACAGAAGGTCAAGGCCTCCCCTCAGACCCCCAGGTTTGATGATTCCCTAGGAGGACCCACAGACTCAGCATATAGTTGTACCCATGGCTACGTGATGACTCATTGCAGTGAAAGGACTCCAGGCAAAATCATGGAAGTGAAAAGTGTATTAGGGCAAAGTCAGAGGGAAACCAAGTGCAAGCTTTCAGGGCCTTTTCCCAGTAGAGTCACAAGGATGGGTTTAATTCCACAAAACTGAGATATAACACCACATATGAAATGTTGCCAACCAGGGAAGCTCATTAACCGCTTCGGTCCGGCGCTCACTGGCCGCGAAACCTTGCCCACAGCCGGCACTCACAGTCCGCATGATAGTTTGTGCTGTGCATTGACGACGAATCCGTTTTGCTCTTGTGTGATGAGGAAAGCTTTAAAGCACTGAAAGCGTGTTTTACTTTACAGGCAGCTTTAGGAAAATAACTATAATAGCTCCTACTAAGGACTTGTTAAAAGGTCACAGATTCATAGTAACTTATTAGCTGAATGTACACACTGCAACTGCAGAGATAAAAGTTAAAGCTTTTGGCTGTCGACTAAAGTCGACGCTCGCTGTGCGCCTTCATATCACGGCTGTTGGCTAAAGTCGAGGCTCGCGTTCATCTGTGACTGACTACTATAGTCGACACTGGTACCGAAGTGGTTAAAGCCTCAGAGCCCAGAGATTTTTTACTGGGGCTGGGTTTGTAGGCACCCCTTGTGTAGGCTGTATCCAAATTCCAGACTCCCAGAAAGAAAGTAGGTGATTGGCACAAACCACATTGTTTATATTAACAGTTTAACCACATTGAGCTTGTTATTATCATTTCCCAAGAATGGTAGGAATACGCCCAATTCTAAGTTCCCAGACACCAGGCAAGGGCCAGTCTTGCCAGTGGGCCTTTCAAAGGAGAGCATCAGGCCTGCTATGCTAACTCTTCTGTACACACACTGAATCAGCAGATGCCTGTATGCTACTTCTAATAGGAAACAGACCAAATGCATGTCCACACTGTGGGATGCAGCTTATACTTATGTGATGTTTAGCCATGAGCAACACATTTGCCTTTTATTTGTACAGTTGATTCTGTATCTTAAACATGGTTCATTTTCTTGAATATCAAGTGTCTTGTTTAACATAAATCATCACCTCATGGCAGAATGACCATTTGCCCATGTGATTGTAGGTTTGCCTGCTTCTTTAATATTTCTCAATTTTTCAGCCACACCTTCCCCCTGAGAACTATTACATTTTATCATGTACAGGGATCAGTTGTCCTTCATATCAGTTTAATGTTCAGACGGCAGGGATTGTTATCTGTTTGCGGGCAGGATTGTAAAGGATGCTTGATATCTTGTTCCTCGATGGTGCTCTGCAGTGTCTGGAAGGATGTTTGGGCTAAGCCCACACCCAAGAGAAAACTAGCTGTCTCTGAGCATCCAAGGTTTCTTTCCTTGTGTCAGGATGCCTTTTAAACATTGGGCACTCTATCTTCCTCTTCCTCTTTCATCTTCATTTGCTTTGATTTCTTCTATTCCTCAGTCCTCTTCTCCAGGGTCTCAGCTCCAGCTCAACAAGGCTCTGAAAAGTCCTCAAAATCATGTTGATTTTATTGCTGGATCTGTGAAGAAAGGGCAGCCATAAACTCTCAGCAAGTCTTTTATATTATTTATAGCATGGCAGAACTGAAATACAAACAAGCCTTTTACCTGCTGATATCCTTTGCCTCTCCTAGCATAACTTCGACCTTTAATTTGCCAACAAAGGTGCTGCTTCTGTGCTCTACAGTACGAGGACTTCCTTATCACTAGAGAAGAGAAAAGGGTGGGGGGAAAGAGGCCAGTGTGGAAAACATTTTTTCCTGGCACCTATTAGCTCACCATTCCTAATACCCCTACACTCTGCCTTTCGGTATCGGCGTGTCGCCCTCACCCAGTCTGGGAAGTCCATCTTCGTGGGATTGGGGAGGACTAGCCTGACTTCAGCACAGGGAGCAGGATTCCAGCCTTGACTGTCACTGATCTAATCTTGACATTTCGCTCTAATAGTAAGTGGCCTTGGCTTGAGTCACTTTGAATGGGATTGCATTTGAAACAATAATGAAGTTTAAATTGCAGAGTGGCCTTCCTGAGTGCTTGGAATTGCTTTAGGGAGAAACTGTAAGGTAACTTTTTTGTACTTCCTTGAGAAAAGCGAAATCTCCAACTGCTTCTGCTGTTTTTCTTTAACTCACTAGAAGGCTGAATGTCACGGTGTCTGAAAAAATTAGCTAGCTACCCTTGAGTAATCATTTTTAAAGTTACCTTTCAAACATTTTTAAGGCTATAAAAAATAATACTCCACTTTCCCCCAAATTAGGCTTAATCATATTCTCTGTGATAAATAGTTCTTGTCACTAGGGAAGGAATTGGAGCACAGGGGCTTAGGGAAGACTGTCACTTTTCACTCCACACATTTCTACGTTGTTTGAGTATTTTACAATAAGTATATATACTTATTAGTATATCGTGCATATATATTAATATAAAATGTCTTAAATACCATTTTGAGGCCAGACGCGGTGGCTCACACCTGTAATCCTAGAGCTCTGGGAGGCTGAGTCCGAGGGATCATTTGAGGAGTTAGAGACCAGCCTGAGCAAGAGTAAGACCCTGTCTCTACAAAAAATAGAAAAATTAGCTGGGCTTGGTGATGTACGCCTATAGTCCCAGCTACTTGGGAGGCTGAGGCAGAAGGACTGCTTGAGCCCAGGAATTTGAAGTTGCTGTGAGCTTTAATCACACCTCTGCACTCTAGCTCAGGCAACAGAGCAAGACTCTGTCCGTAAAAAAAAAAAGACATTTTAAGCAAGATATATATGCTAACTTTTATTGCAAGTTTTTATTATACCAACATCCAAAGATCAACCATTCCCACTACTTAAAAATCACATTAAGTACTTGGGTACTATGTATGATTGTCTCCAATTTGTCAAAATTTTCATTTTTCTCCAGTTTTTCCAGAACAGTGCAGGGAAAGCTAGAAGCACATCTCTTAAATTTAAGAGGTGGTGTGGTATAATGACAGCAATAATGATTGCTATCTTTTATTGAGTACTTATTATTGGTGGTCTCAGTAATTATCTTTAACTTTTACTGAGTACGTACAATGAGCAAGGCATTATGTTAAACATTTTATTGCATTACTGTGTTCAAGACTCATGGTAACACACAAGATGGGTTTTATCGTTTTCTGCTGTCCCCAGTTAAGAATACTGACCTTCAGCTCGTGTAAAAAACTTACCCTGTACAGCTACTGAGAGACACAGCCAGGATATGCCACTAGACCAGTCTGCATGCAGACCATGTGGAAGGGAGGCAGAGTAGTAGAGTGGGCACACGTATGGGCACTGAAAATTGGAGGGCTTCACACCAGCCTCTGCTGCGTAGAAGCTGTGTGAACAAGGGGTTAGTTACTCCATCTCTCTGTGCCTTAGTATTCTTGTCTGGGAAATGCAAGTCCAATTTGTAAAATGAGAGTCATAATAGCTATGCCTCAAGTTATGGACTGAATGTTTATGTCTTCCCCACCTCTAAATTCATATGCTGAAATCCTAACCCCCAAGGTGATGTTATTAGGAGGTGGGGCCTTTGGGGAATGATTAGGTCCTGAGGGTGGGGCTCTCATTGTGGGATTAGTGCCCTTATAAGAAGAGGACTTTCTTTCTCTCTCTCTGTCTCCCTCTCCCTCCATGTGAGGACACAGCAAGAAGGTGCCATCTAGGAATCAAGAAATGGGCCCTCACTAGACACCAAATCTGCTAGCACCTTGATCTTGGACTTCCCGGCTTCTATAATAGAATTGCGAGAAATAAACATTTGTTGTTTAAGCCACCCAATGTGCGGTATTTTGTTATGGAAGCCAGAACAGACTAATACACTTCATGAGGTGGTTATGAAGAGCAAATGAAACGATCGTGTAAGATACCTAGTAAAATTTTAAGAAATGTTAGCTACCATTAGGTCTAATAGACCCTGTGCAAGGAATATTTATTTATTTACCTATTTACTTAAAGAACTATGTTATTTTACTTAGGCTTCACAAAAATGTTCAGAGGATGCAATATTTTCTTCATCTTTACAGATAACTGAGGGTCAAAGTATTTATGTAACTTGCTCAGAATCACAAAGTTGTGAAGCAAAGATTCAAATTCAGATTCATCTGACTTGATGCCCCAAGGTTTGCCATCTATATTACTAGGGAACGGAAATCGGAGTGGATATAAATGTGCAGTCTCCATCTCTGTAACCTCGGCTGTGCTTGTTTCCTTGGCTGCAGGCTGTGGTGAGCCCAGTGCTTCCCTCCACAGGCAGCCAGGAGGTCCCCAGCCCCTGCAGGGAAGTGCATCTCCCAGGCTGTTCCTGCCTGCCTGGCAGCTGGAGACGCTCAGAGCCAGCACGCCGCTAAGCTCTGTAAACTTCCTTTGATCATGTAGTGATAATGATTGTATGTTGGTTCTGAAAGTTAATTGCTAAGTATAGATAAATTTTTTGTATCAAAAAGCCATACACTAAATATATGATATTACTATGATTATTAGTGTTCACAGATGCATTCTTCTGGCGAAGTTGTGACTATTCCTAGAGGCCTTGGTATTGGTATTGGCCTCTAGGAATAGTCACCACACCACCCCAAGTGTCCCAAGAATAAACTTGCTCACATTTCAGCCCTCTTGAATTCCACAGCTGTTGTACTTATGTGCAAAGCACTGTGCTAAGTGCTCTAGGTATAACCTTCCTGATGAAGGTTTTCAGTACTATCTATTGTTCCATAGCGTATCTCCCTCAATAGGACAGATACACACACACACACATTTATGATTTCATTTGGAAATTAAGGCAAATTTTGAATATATTCACCTACCTAATACACACACACACACACATACACACACACTTTACTTGCCACTTTATGAAAGATTTCACAAAGTCTTTTTGAAAAAAACCCAAACCATCTAATTTAACATATTGAAGAATACTTAGAAGAAAGACTAAAGGGTCACTGGATCCTACATAGATTTTCTTCTTCCATGTGCTTGGAAAAGATGGGAAGAAACCATTTAGGCAGTGGGTAATAGGCTCATTTTTGCCAGGAAACCAGGTGGGAGAAGATATTCATTATCTCAAGGCTAAGAGGTGCATCTGAGAGGAGACCCAGAGGAGGCAGCAGACGTCAGGATACCCCCGGCATGTTTGACACTAAAGAAATGCAAGGAAGCAGGGACAATTTTAGAGAGCCACGAGCAATATAAAAGCAAATTAACAATAAATATTGCCATAATCCAATTTTTAAAACATTGGCATTGTCTATTGCTAAGAGTACATTTTCTGTTTTTTTTTTTTTAAGACTTTAACATATCTTTGGGCTTGTAGAGGAGACCACAGCATTCAAGAAATGAGAGTATAAAGTTACTTAAAATTTTTTCTTAAATAATTTTTTACTTAAATTACAAATAAAACAGCCTGATTACTACAGTGATGTTTTCTGTCTGGAAGTGTCTCTCATTTGTATATAAAACTATATTTTCTTCTATTTTTCAAGATTCACGTCCCCCTTCCCCCAAAAAGGTGTTTGTTTATGGTTTATGTTATGTGTTAGATAATTATCAGAGAAATTCATGGTAGTTAAGCATTGTTTTCTAGCCTTTGAGTCACCATCAAAATCTGGTCCTTCTCCAACCTCTTTTCTTTTAAGACAAAGCAAAGGACAACAACAACTGTGGCTCCAATTATGATCTTTTTTTGCAAGGTACAATGGAAAAATATAGAAAATGGGAGCATATACAGCAATTAAACAACACTACAACACTCTGTTTATCTTGGACGATAGCAGAGAGTTATTGTGACCTAAGTGACAAAAAAAAAATTGTCAGTCTGCAATTGTGCCTCAGACAAGGATAATGGACGACGTTAGTGTTATGTGATTTTCTCACTGGTTTTGGTGTATTTGATTAATAATTGTCTTCCAGGATGCAAATGGGCCCGGGACCTTTGGCCTTCCAATCTGAGCACTTCTTGACTTTCTTGGCGTCTTTCCATAATATTTAGCTACCAATGATGATAAACCCCAAAAGGTACAGTAGGTCTTCATAAAACTAGGTGGATGAAAAGAGTTTTAATGATGTAATAAATACTTAGAATGATAATCGGTTTGATTTTATAAAGACATAATGCTGTCAACATGATATAATATACCTGAATGATGTAAAGATCTTATAAAATCAAGAGTAAAGAAAACAACTTACCTTGATTTCCCCCAGCCTTTAGAGTCTTTCCAAAATAGTACATACAAACCTATTTTCCACAATGTTAAAAAGACTATAGTAAAAAATAACGAAATAAAGGATGGACCACGTAAACTATGCAAATGTGGTAAACAACTTAGAATTTCTATCACCTTGGAGAAGTGGCAAGTAAAGAGAGCGGGGTGTGTGTGTGTGTGTGTGTGTGTGTGTAAGATGTGTGCATTAGTCTAGCACAAATCTAAATATTTGGGGTAATTTTTTTTCCACCCATTGGCTCAGTCCTTATGTTAGCATTGAGGCCAATTTTGCTCTATATAAAAAGGGATCTTTAAAGCCCCGGAACTCACCGACTTCCAATTCTAGTGACAAGATTGTTATTTTTCTTTAATGTTTTTGTTTATACACTCAAAGCCAACAATGGCAGCTCTTATGCCTATAGCCAGGGGTGATGTGACATGCACAGTATATCACAACTGTTACAGTAATATATGTAAAAAATAGACAAGTCAAAAGTAAACACATGCACTTTCTGCTCTGATCATAATGAAGTAGCTTATATAGCCTTCCTACAAAAAACAACTATAAAAACTGTACAGAATATATAAAATTATATTGCTGTTGAAAAACATTGAAATCAATCAAGGCAGGCAGGACTCAAGATGCTATAGTCTTTGAGAAAAGGCAAACACACACAATGCAATGAGCTCCATTTACCCTGGTTTCTTTCTTGAGGGTACTTGCTAATTCATGATGCAGTGGAAGAGGGGCAGGAATTTGCAGCCTTACTAGGTTGAGGAGAGAAAGGTTGGACCCAGCCTATCAAGGAATCTGAGCCTTCATGGGCCAAATACAGGAAAGGAGGGAACCCCAGTTAAGTGAACCCAAAAATCTGTGTGCAATCTCCTCTACAGGTGTTAACCAACTCCTAAACTGTTCAGTTTAAAATTCTAAGAAATCCTGCAGAAAGCAGTAATTGAGACAATAAATTATTAGCTGCAAGGTGCCGGAAAGGCAGAAGTACATTTCAAGGTCTCTTAAGATGGAACCACCCTGGCATACACACCAGGCTCTCAGTTGATAACACAGAAGGACTACAGAAATGGAGAACTGTAAAACTGACTTATCTGCATGTTCTCTATCTGCCTCCCTGAATAAAACTTAACCATTTTAGAAGTAAGAAAACACATCTGAGAACATCTACAAATTTTAACACATAATGTGCAACATCCAATCAAAAATTTCAAAGCATGAGACCTGGTTTGCATATTTGTCCCTTTCAAATCTCACTTTGAATTTCTATACCTGTTGTTGGAGGTGAGACCAAAGGGGAGCTGTTTGGGTCATGGAGGAAGACACTTTCATAAATGACTTGGTGCCATATAATGAGTGAGTTCTTGTTTTTAGTTCATGTGAGATCTGGTCATTTGAAGGAGCCTGGCACCACCTCGTCCTTCTCTTTGCTCCCTCTCTCACCGTGTGACACACCTGCTCCTCTTTCACCTTCTGCCTTCGTTGGAAGCTCCTTGAAGCCCTCACCAGAAGCAGATGCTGGTGCCATGCTTCTATAGTCTGTAGGACCATGAACCAAATAGACTTCCTTTCTTTATAAATTACCCAGTCTCAGGTATTCCTTTCTAGCAGTGCAAAATGGACTAACACAACATGCTACAAAGCAGAAGTAAAAAATCAAATGCCACTATGTTTACCCAGCTTAGGGCTTTAGTACACCTGCCTGCAAGGGATGCACCTTAACTGATGCTTGCAGGATGACGGAGAAAATGAGAGAAGGGCAGGGACCTAGGGAGCAGCACTAACACAAGCCAAAAGGCACAAAACAACATAGTGTGCACAGGAAACTATGGCCCCTTCTGTGCACATTACCCGTGAGTAATGGATGCTGAAGTCAGAAAGTGGCCGGGATGGGATGAGGACCTGGGTCACTGAGGAAAGTACTTTATCCAGGATCCACACTCTCGAACCATTTTAACCCATATAACCATTTCTGTTGAGTAAGATCTTAGATCCAAATCACAGAACAAAGAAAGGGCACTTCCTCAAGTCAAAGGGGGAAAGGCGCAGATGTGATGGGGTCCTGGGCCTTCAGCAGTTCCCACCTGCCACCCACAAGATTTCCCTCCAGAGAATCTCTTAAGGCTCCAAACATTTTTAAAAATTACTCTGTGGGTGACATGTAGGTAGTCCAGAGAGATTTAACAGTTGAATGAATTAGCCAGATTTCTGCTTTAGACAATAAATAACTCTGGGAATTGCAAGGGGATACACTTGAGAAGAGCATGATGGGAAAAGGAAAGACAGAAGAGGGGCTGCTGCAATCATTCAGGGAGGAGGTGGTGGCGCAGTGGAGGAGTGAGTGGGGCAAGGTTAGAGAAATAGAAGGGGAATTGGGGCAAGCTGGCAATGGGTTGGCTGTGGGTGGTGACAGACAAATAATCTTCGTAAGAAGAGGTTAATTGAAATGAGTGACCATGGTTGGAACAGAGGAGGCACTCTGAAGAGCGAGACTAAGGGACGCGTGCCGTGTTTGGAAGTGATCTCAGAGGGGGGAGGCGGGAGTGTGTGCGTGAGTGGGAAGGAGGTGGGTGCTGAAGGGAGAGGAGAGGGAGAGTCTGTTTGGGCTGGCGTTCAGAGCGTAAACAGATGTAACCAGAGCAGTTACAAAGAGATTCTGTTCACCAGAGACAACCAAAATTATTTAGAGACCAGAAAAATTTATGAAAAATATGTAACAGAACAACCATGTCTCAGCTAAAATGAACAAGCCTTTGCAAAGTTTATTAAATGGTTCAGGTTACAAGGCTATCAAGACTGTGGATAATCACCTGAAGAAACAAATTGCTTCACAAGCAAATAATCACCTTAATTTTAAAGGGAAAAAAGAAAGATACACCAATATCATCAGGAAGATGTATTGTTTGCATTTACATTTAATACTTTGTTTTGCAACAGATCAAGAAAATGGAATTTGGTCCAACACAATTTTAATTAGGTACATTTCCACTGCCTTACACAGGTCTTGCCCGAGCTTTAAAAATTTCCTTTTAATTATGAAAGGAACAAGAACAAAGTGTGTGTTCATCAGAAGAATATCCACATTATCCTCGAAAGTTATTTTGGTTTGAGCAAATGCCGCACAATGTGTTCTTTTTGTTGTGGAAAGATTTGTCTATCTGAAAAGATAAGGGCCTCTAATCTTGTAGGAACATTGTGGAAATACTGAATATTTAGCATTTATATGGGAATTATACTCTACCCTTAAAATACTCAAGACACAGCAATAATCATTGCAACAAACATACCTCTGGCTTCCTATGTAATAAGCTTATATTCAGTTTCCAAGGGATAGGACAGTTCCTTGGGACCTTCTTCTGACTGTAATTCTAACCTTGAGATGGAGAGATTATCCTAGATTATCCACTTATTGGGGTACAAAGTGTGTAGGAGTCAGACAGGCTGAGTGAGAACATAGCTCTGTCTCCTTGGCATAACCACACTTTAACACTAGCCTCCTCGATTGTAAATGGTTAGTGACAACCACTTTTTACTTCTATGAGATCAAAGTTTTTAGCTTCCACATTTAGGTGAGAATATGTGGTGTTTAACTTTCTATGCCTGGATTATTTCACTTAACATAATGTCCTCAAGTTCCACGCATGTTGCTGTGAATGACAAGACTTTTTCTTTCTTATGGCTGAATAGTATGCCATTGTGTATATTTACCACATTTTATCTATTCATTAGTTGTTGCATACCGAGGTTTATTTCACGTCTTTGCTTTTGTGAATAGTGCTGCAATGAACATGGGGGTGCAGAGGTTTCTTTGCTACACTGATTTTCTTTCCTTTGGACAAACACCCATTAGTGGGATTGCTGGATCATATGGTGGTTCTATTTGGAGTTTTTTGAGGAATATCCACACTGTTCTCCACAGTGCTGTACTAGTTTATGTTCCCACCAACAGTGTATAAGCGTTCCCTTTTCTCTGCATCCTTACCAGCCTTTGTTGTTTTTTGTCTTTTTGATAATAGCCATCCTAATTGGCCCTTTTTTTCTAGAATGGGTTTTAATGCCGTCACTGGTTTTAAGCCAAATCGTCAAAGAGGAGAAGTTTGCATCTTTCAGAGTATCTTTCCTCTCCTTTGGTGCTTCTGTTTTCCTTGGGCATCGGGAGGCGATAATGCCATCATTGTTACACAGCTTTAGAGTTTATAGGACATGACACATATAATGTGTTCCACACAGAACATACTTCATAGATGTTCATTTGTTATGATCTCATCTGTGTCTTGCTACAGTTCTGGAAGGTAGATGATATTCTGCCAGGGTAGATGGTATTCCTTTACTATAAGCCAGAAAACGAGGTACAGAGAAGACAAGCAATTGCCTCAAAGTCATATAGCTCCGCCTGAGAGTACGATCAATGCCCTACCTAGTAGAGCAAGGACTTGAACCAGCGTTTTGGCTTTGGAATTACCTGGCAGCCCTCTGTTGCATGTGGATACTTGTTCCTTCACTTGGCATCTGCCCAGCCTGCCTTTCTGGGCCATGTCTCCCAGTGCCTCCTCTATTAACCACCACCACCCTCTCCCACCCCACCATTCCCCTAGTGTTGGACTTTGCTTTCAGCCAGCTCCTTCAGAGAAAGGTATCTGTTAATATATTTCATTATGATGCTTTAAAGCTTGATATTTTAGGCCAGGAACAGTGGCTCATGCCTATAATCCCAGTACTTTAGGAGGCCAATGTAAGCGAATCACTCGGGCCCAGGAGTTCCAGACCAGCCTGGGCAACATAGTGAGACTCCATCTCTACAAAAGGATGGGACTACTTGATAGTGCATGCTTGTAGTCACAGCTGTTCAGAAGGCTGAGGCCAGAGGATTGCCTGAGCCCAGGAGTTGAAGGATGCAGTGAGCTATGATCACACCTCTGCACTCACTCAGCCTGGGCTGAGACCCAGTCCCTAAAAATAAATAAATAAATAAAAAATGAAATAAAACTTGACATTTGTCAAGATGCCCATGCCCTAATTTCCAGAAGTTCTGGATTTGTCACCTTACATGGCGAAAAGGGCTTTGCAGATGGGATTAAGTTAAGGTCCTGGATAATCCAGACGCAACCAATCCAATCACGCAAGCCTTTGAAACAGGAGAGACTGTCCGGCTGTGGTTGGAGGGGGCCGTGACTATGGAAGGAGAGTCAAGGGATGTGATACTGCCGGCTGTGAGGCTGGAGGGAGCAGACAGAGCCAAGGAATGTGGGCAACCTCCAGTGCTGGAAAAGGTGTGTATCCATGTGCTAGGGCTGCCGTGGCAAAGTACCACAGAATGAGTGGGTTACGCAGAAAATTCATTGTCTCTCAGCTCTGGAGCCGGGAAACCTGAGATCAAGATGTCAGCACAGCCCTGTTCCCACTGAAGGCGCAGGGAGGATCTTTCCCGCGCTCCTTCTCAGCCTCTGGCAGTTCCCTGGCTGTGGCAGCATAACCGTAATCTTCACTTGGCGCTCTCCCTGGCGAGTGCGTGTGCGTGTGCGTGTGCGTGTGTGCATGCGCGTGCCCAAACTTCCTCTTTTTATATGAACACAGTCATATTGGATTAGGTCCCATCCCAATAACCCCATCTTAACTTGATCATCTGCAAAGATTCTCTTCCCAAGTAAGGTCACACTCTGAGGTAGGGAGTTAGGGCTTTAATATATCATTTTGGGGAGACACAATAATGACCAGGAAATGGATTCTCCCTGAGAGCGTGTTTAAAGGAACACAGCCCCCTGTCAACACCTTGATTCTAGCCCAAGAAGACCTGACTTGGACTTCTGAACTACAGAACTATTAATATAAGGTGATAAATGTGTATTGTTTTAAGGCACTAATTTTGAGCTGATTTCTTATGGCAATAGTAGCAAACTAACACATCTTCTAAAAGCAATTTCCAATGGAAAAAAAAGAAGGAAAAAAATCCAGGATGCTAATAGAGGAGCTGATAACTCACCACAACAATCTCAAAAATAATGCTGAGCTACCACAGTCATTACAGCCCAACTATTGCAGAAGGCCGTTTCTCCCTTGATGGAACTTGAGATACAAGTCACCAGACAGAAGTCAGGGCTTTTTCTTTTCTTGAAATAGTCATCAATCAAGGACATGGCCTTTCTATAATGGATGATTATTACCTCCCTGCACAGGCTTCCTGTTCCTTCCTCGCGATACTATTGCATTAACTTTTTTTTTTTTTCTTTGAGACAGAGTCTCTGTTGCCCCAGCTAGAGTGCCGTGGCATCATCATAGCTCACAGCAACCTCAAACTCCTGGGCTCAAGCCATCCTCCTGCCTCAGCCTCCCGAGTAGGTGGGACTACAGGTGCGCATCACTATGCCCGCTAATTTTTCTATTTTTAGTAGAGATGGAGTCTCGCTCTTGCTCAGGCTGGTCTCGAACTCCTGATCTAGAGAGACCTCCCCGCCTCTGCCTCCCAGGGTGCTAAGATTACAGGCGTGAGCCACCGCAGAGCTAGCCACCCGGGGTAGAGTGAGCGGGAAACGTGATGGCGTAGGCGCTGCCTGCTAGTGACATGAAGGCTAACTCCATCCAGGTTGTCTTGAAAAGAAAGTGTAATTTTCAAAGCAGAAAGCAAAATAGGGTTAAAAATCCAATTGCATTCCGAAGTCTGCTAGATGACAGAACTAGCACACTGGCCGCAGGGCGCCCTGCTGCTTTGCCGCCCTGCCCTGCTCAGGTCTCTGGGCCGAGGGAGCGCTTCTCACCGCCCAGCCCCCGCTCCGCACGCTCGTTCACACTCAAGCTGTTACTGTTCCTTTTCTCTGTAATGTCCACATGCTGCTTGTATAAATATTGTAAAGTAATCTTAGCAGAGTCTCCCGTTTTTTAAAGGCTGAAGGTTTGGAGCTGGGTCGGGTCTCACGACCGGAAGTGAAAATCCGTGGTGAAAACATCAGCGCGCCTCCTCCTACCTGCCTGCCGGGACTGCACACGACAATGCCAATGGCCTTAGCCCTGGGGGCAGGTCCTTCCGTTGGGAATATCCCGACCGTCACACAGGGGATGACTCTATGTTCCACAGAGCTTCCCAGACTCGCTGTGTCCGCGCCCTGCGACCCGACTTCATCCTCTTCATTCCCTTCCCTCCGTGACTCGCTGTCCTGCAGGGTTTGCAGCTCAGTTAATGGCCTCCCAGGTCGCACAGGCCCAAAGTTTTGGAGAAATCTTTGACTTTTCACTTTCTTCACACCTCACATCCAATTTATTAGCCAGTTCTGTCTTTTCTACCTTCAAAACACATCCTGAATCTAATCACATTTCAACACCTCCACTGCACCACCCTGCTCCAAGTCAGACACGTTCTATCCTGTATGGCTACTCTGCCTTTGCCACCCTCAGTCTGCACTGCAGCCAAAGGAAACCTGCTAAAATGCAATCAGCTCTTGACTGCGCAAAACCTTCCAGTGGCTCTCCACTGCATTAGGAAAAGCCAAAGTCCCTGTCGTGGTGTGTGGTATGGTGGCTGCAGGATCTGGCCTCCAATTACCTCCTGCTGCTTCTCCCACTCGCTCACCTACCCACTCCTAGTCCTCTCCAGCCACTCTGGGCTCTTAGCTATTCCTGGAAAGTTCTAGGCCTGCTTCTGCCTCAGGGCCTCTGCACCTGCCTCTTGCTCTGCTTAGAAGGCTCTTCCCCAACCTTCCAGTTTTTCCCCAGCAACTTCTGAGTCCTACTGAAATGTCACCTTCTTAGTGCGGCCTTTTCTGACCATCATCCCTACTTTACTTCCTTCCATCATTTTCTCCATCCAACACACTACCTGCTTTGTTTATCCGCTTTGTTTACTGCCTGTCTTTCTCTCACTAGGTGAGTACCATGCAGACAGGAGCTTCTCCCGTTCTGCTCCCCACCATATCTGAATTCCTAGAGTAATGCTCACTCCTAGTCTCCTATGTGGCACTATAATAGTGAGTGAATGAATGAATGAATGAATGAATTTCAGGGGAAGGTGCAAGAGTATCCAAAGTGCTCATGATCTAGAGAATTCCTCCTCTGCTCCTGATGCCAAGTCGCTGGGCAAACCTGCTATACTCTAAGGGAGTTACGAGTTGTTGCAAAAGTTAGCATGCTTATGATTGAATAGCTCATCGGTTTTTCTAAGTTGGCACTTTCCTGAAGTTACAGGTGCTTTCAGGGGCTCACGCAATAGAGCTGTGCACTACAGAACACACCTTACCTCTCCTAGCATGAGGCATATTTTCTCAGAGAACACAAAATGGCAGAAGCGAGCATGATGTAAGAGAAATCAGACCTTGTGCTATTAGGAGTGGGATTTGGGCACAGAGATTGTTTTTTAAAAACAAAAATGTTTTATGGAGGTTTTTCCAAGTGACTAATGGTTTGGGGATTTGCCCGAGAGTGATAGCTTCTGGCCACAGCAGTGATCAGGAGCAGGGTGGCATTCACCCATTGTTCATGCATTTGTTGAAGATCTATGAGCCAGATGTTGTGCTGGGCACTGCCATTACCATGAGGGACAAAATCCAGTGTCTGTTCTCAAGAACTTCTAGGCTACCTAAGGACTCAGGTATAATTCATATGAGGACTGCATAGGAGGAATTCACAGACGAGCCACCTGTCCTGGGACAGGGTAGGGAACCAGAGAGCAGGTGCTAGCTGAATGAGGGCTAGTCATTCTGGCCAAGCGCAGAGAGGAGAGCCCAGGCAGAGGCCCAAGGGGATGAGAATTGGAGTGCTCGGGACCTGAAAGTGACCCAGTGCAGCTGACAGGTGGGCAGAGGAGACAGCAGAGGGGCCAAGGCTCACAGCGAGGGGCCTTTTCTGCTGACTTTTCCTGTAGTCCATGGAGGCTACGTTGCTATCTTTGGTTGGACCTGATACTCAAAGCAATAATCATAACAGTTTATGAAGGCTGAGGATGTTGGCCTTCTTAACTTACAAAACCAGAAGATTACAAGGGGAAGCAAGTAATTAGAAGTCATCTAATTAGATATCCTAGAAGTCATCTATTTAGATATCCTAGAAGCCCAATTCTTTTGCGGAGATGGTGGGGAGGTTGAATTGCGCCCCACAGTCACACCTCCCACACATGGGAGTTGGTGGTGACACATAACTTGCTTCAAGGTTCTTTTTTCTATGTTTATAATGATAGATATTTCATATTAAGTTTCTCTAAGAAACTTTTTAATTTAATCAGGTCCTATTTACTTATTTTTCTTGTTGCCTTGATTGCTTTTGGGGTCTTCTTCATAAATTCTTTGCCTAGACTGATATCTATAAGAGTTTTTCCAACCTCTTCTTCTAGAATTCTTATAGTTTAAGTCTTAAGTGCCTAAGGTTTAAGTCTGTTACCCATCGTGGATTAATTTTTGTGAGTGGTGAGAGGTGCAGGTTCCGTTTCAGTCTTCTACATGTGGCTATCCAATTTTCCCAGCACTATTTATTGAATAAAGATTCTTTTCCCCAGTGTATGTTTTTGTCTACTTTGTCAAAGATCAGATGGCTATATGAGGATAGTTTTATATCTGGGTTCTCTGTTCTGATCCATTGGTCTAGGTCTGTGTTCTTGTGCCAGTCCCATGCTATTTTGAATACTATAGCCTTGTAGTATAGCTTGAAATCTGGTAAAGTGATGCCTCCCGATTTGTTCTTTTTTTTTTT
>VBSM01001124.1:6322096-6339195 GCA_008086735.1 Cheirogaleus medius
TTCTTTTCCACAAAGGCTGCACTAATTTGTAGTCCCACCAGCAGTGTAAGAGTGATTCTGTCTCTCCACATCCTCGCCAGCATTTGTTGTTTCGGGATTTTTTGATACAGGCCATTCTCGCTGGGGTTAGGTGGTATCTCATTGTGGTTTTGATTTGCATTTCTCTGGTGATTAGAGATGTTGAGCATTTTTTAATATGTTTTCAGGCCATTATTCTGTCTTCTTTGGAGAAGTTTCTGTTCATTTCCATTGCTCATTTCTTAATAGAGTTGTTTGATTTTTTCTTGTTAATCTTTTTAAGTTCTAGATAGATTCTTGTTATTAGACCTTCATTAGAAGTGTAGAGAGCAAATATTTTCTCCCACTCTGTGGGTTGTCTATTTGCTCTGATGATAGTTTCCTTGGCTGTGCAGAACCTTTTTAATTTGATGAGATCCCATTTGTTTATTTTTGCTGCTGCGGCAATTGCCTTGGGGGTCTTCCTCAAAAATTCTTTGCCTAGACCAATGTCTGATAGGGTTTTCCCAACATCTTCTTCTAGGATTCTTAAGGTTTCATGCCTTAGGTTTAAATCTGTTAGCCATCTTGAGTGAATTTTTGTGAGAGGTGAGAGGTAGGGATCCTGGTTCAATCTTCTGCATGTAGCTCACCAGTTTTCCCAGCACCATTTATTGAAGAGAGATTCTCTTCCCCATTGTACATTTTTGTATGGTTTATCAAAGATTAGTTTACTGTATACTGAGGGTTTCATCTTTGGTATCTCAGATCTATTCCAGATATAGATGCTTCTGTTCTTGTGCCATTAACAGGCTGATTTAACTATTATTGCTTTATAGTACACCTTGAGGTCAGGAAGACTCCAAGTTTGATGCCTCCAAGTTTGTTTTTTTTTACTTAAAATTGCATTGGCTATACGAGGTTTTTTCTGGTTCCAAACAAAGTGAAGAATTATTTTTTCTAGTTCTGTAAAGAATCCTGGTGGTATTTTGATGGAGATTGCATTAATTCTGTAGATCACTTTCGGTAATATTGACATTTTAACAATATTGGTTCTGTCAATCCATGAACAAAGTAGATTTTTCCTTCTGTTTAAGTCATCTGCAATTTCTTTTTTTAGTGTTTCGTAGTTCTCCTTGTATAAATCTTTCATATCTTTCGTTAAGTATACCCCTAGATATTTAATTTTCTTTGGGGCTATAGTAAAGGGTATTGCGTTTTTGATTTGAGTTTCTGCTTGATGGTTCTTGGCATATATGAATGCTTCTGATTTGTGTATATTGATTTTTATAGCCTGAAACTTTACCAAATTCATTTATTAAATCTAGGAGTCTCTTGGATGAGTCCATGGGGTTTTCTAGGTATAATATCATATCATTGGCGAAGAGTGAGAGTTTGATCTCATCTGCCCCCATTGGGATACCCTTAATACTCCTCTCTTGCCTGATTGCTATAGCTAGGACTTCAAGCACTATGTTGAATAGAAGAGGAGATAGTGATTTGTTCTTTTTGCTTAAGGTTTCTTTGGCTATTCTTTTCTGGTTCCATACAAAGCATAGAATTATTTTTTCTAGATCTTCAAAAAATGACGTTGGTACTTTAATGGGGATTGCATTAAGTTAAAAAGCTTTGGCACAGCCTAGGAAATAATCAATAGAGTGAATGGACAACCTACAGAATGAGAGAAAATATTCGCATGCTATATAGCCAATAAAGGTCCAATAACTGGAATCTACAAAGAACTCAAGTGAATCAGCAAGAAAATATCAAACAACCCCATTAAAAAGTGAGCAAAAACATGAACAGAAACTTTTCAAAAAACGACAGACTAATGGCCAATAAACATATGAAAAAATGCTCAACATCTCTAATCATCAGGGAAATGCAAATAAAAACCACAATGAGATATCACCTAACACCAGTGACAATGGCTTTTATCAAAAAATCCCAAAACAACAGATACTGGCATGGATGCAGAGAGAAAGGAACACTCATACACTGCTGGTGGGACTGCAAACTAGTACAGCCTCTATGGAAAGTAGTATGGACATACCTCAAAGAACTAAAAGTAGACCTACCATTTGATCCAGCAATCCCACTGCTGAGTATTTATCCAAAGGAAAAAAAAGACATATTATAAAAAAGACACTTGCACTTGAATGTTTATAGCAGCATAATTTGCATTTACAAAGATGTGGAAACAACCCAGGTGCCCATCAATACATGAGTGGATCAATAAAATATGGTGTATGTATACCATGGAATATTACTTAGCCTTAAAAATGGTGAGCTAATTTGTAACAACCTGGATGGAACTGGAGACCATCATTTTAAGTGAAGTATCACAAGAATGGAAGATCAAAAACCACATGTACTCACTACTAAATTGAAACTTATAGATCATGTGCACATATGGTAGTAAAATTCGACGGGAATCAAGCAGGTGGGAGGAGGAAGTAAGGGACGGGTAAATTCAATATTTGGGAGACGGACACACTTATAACTTTGACTCAAATTTTACAAAAAGAAATTCATGTAACCAAAATGTTTGTACTGCCATAATATTCTGAAATTTAAAAAAACCCATAAAAAAATCAATTTCCCCAAGAAGCAGTGAATTCATGAACCTAACAAATAATTAATGTTACCATCTGCAATGTCCTTTTCTGGTGCAAGTGGAGCAATCTGACTTTAAAGAGGACATTTACGGAAGTGAAAAGAGGGAGGCATCTGTTATCTCGTAGACCTGAGAGGCACCTGGCTCTCCTTGGGCATCCTACTTAGCCTTTCCAGTGGTTTCTTGTCTTGTCCTATAGAATGGCACCTCCAGGGCTCAGGGCAGGGATGACACGAGAGGCTGCACGTAACGTATCCATGATGCCTGACACTGATGAGTACCTGTTAGTTTGGAAATTGCCATTAATGATGGTCATGATACTGGCAATAGTAGTGGGCGCTCCCTACTAAGGAGCAGGGATGAGAGCTCACAGGTGCAGCCGAGAGAAGACTGCTCATGCATTTAGTGACCCTCACATGAGGATTTGTCTTAGATGAGCCTCTGGCTTACAAAAGCAGGAGCATTATTCAGAGGCTGGTGAACGTATCAGGAGAAGCTCCTTGATCCAAATGTTGCATGCACAGGGCGGGGAGGCAGAACAATGAGCTGGAACTGTGTCTGCCTGGGCTTCCAATTTGATTATCTTTCTTTCTTACATACATTTATATATTAAACATCATATGCAGCATTAGCGTCACACTTTCTTTGGATAGTCAATTTCCCTGTCTGTATGTTCCAGTGACTCGAGGCTCAAACACGGATAATGCATCGCAGCAGGCAGCCTTTTCCTCAGGTTATGGACATAGAAAAATTCTTTCATAAATAACAAGACTCAGCCATAGGGGAGAAAAACCTGGCCGTTTCTATGCAGAGTTTTCTTTCTCAGATATAATAAAAGATACAAGGGCCATATTAACAATGCACTTTTGAAAAGGCATTTAAGCTTCAAATACTGCTTTTTAAGTTGACAAATGGCAGGAAGTCACATTTGAGCTGTCATTTGACCAATAGCAGAGAAGCATGAGTGAGAAATAAATGCAGGAGTTTTTTGCTGGTGGGTAACTGACAAAGCTGAGGCTAGCATGAGACAAGGACAATCTAGGTAACAATTGTCTTTGCCAGGAAAGGTGCAATTCTAAATTCAACTCCTGGTTTCAGAAAAACACAAGCTCAAAAGTCTTACATACTTGTCTGTAACTCATTTTAGGTTTTTCCTAATATTTTTTTTCCTGTAGGAAAGCTCTTGCACAG
Source organism: Cheirogaleus medius (assembly GCA_008086735.1). NCBI lineage: Eukaryota > Metazoa > Chordata > Mammalia > Primates > Cheirogaleidae > Cheirogaleus > Cheirogaleus medius. The sequence goes on from VBSM01001124.1 coordinate 6,325,902, forward strand.
TGTAACCCAACGTCAGTGATTTCATGTGGTATAAAATGTCATTTTCTGCCAGTGGAAGGTATGGTTATGGCAAAATACTTACACATAATTCATAAAAGACCCTGCAGCCTCCTGGCTACCTTGCTCCCACTTTATGGAAGGATAGTGCAACCTTAACAGAAAGAGGCTGTGCTGCTGCTGTGACCTTGGTCACATTCCACTGCCTGGAAAGACTTGTCTTTGCACTTGTCCGTGTTTCCCGTGTTTAAAGGCTGTGCTTTAAAAAATGCCTCCTCCAGGAGCCCTCCTGTCTTTGCCTTTTTATGGGTGAAACCTGCTTCCTGGAAAGCCCAGAAGCCCTTTATCTCCACTTCGTATGGACACTGATTTTCCATCCAGAGAATGTAGGAAGATTTAATGGCAAGAGCACAAGAGTCCCACACTTCAGTTCTAAATTCAGTTCTATCATTTACCACCTACTGAAGCGTAAGAACATATATAACTTTCCAGTATTTCCCTGTAAAATGAGAAATAAGATTTTTTTAAGAGTTTAAAAAAGTCCATAAATTACAAAGTCAGCACTCAAGAATAATAATAATGGCAGCAGCGGCTGGTAAAGGAGCCCTTACAATTGACTGGTGCCTTAGATGAATTATTTCCCATAATCTTCACCTGGCTTCCATAAGGTGGTTCCTATTACTATCCCCACCTCACCCACACAGAAACCAAGAGACTTGCCTAAGCTCCCTAAGGTTCTCCCTGGCTGTCACGCTCCTCTGTCAATGCCCCTCGCCACTAGTGTTCTGTTTCTGATGGGGGTTATTTGTACTACAGTTATTTAGGTGCTTCATAATTACTTACATGCATTGTATTTAGTTGTGTCTATTTCAAATATTTAAGTACCTTATTAAGGGCAAGATCCATATTCAATTCATTTTTGTTTTCTCCAGGGCACTTGTTATAGGCCGAATAATGGCCCCCCAAAAGATATCCACATTCAAATCCCTGTGAATGTTACTTACTATGGCTAAAAAAAAGACTGTGCAGATGTGATTAAATTAAGGATTTCGAAATAGGGAGATTATGCTGGCTTATCCAGAAAGACCCTAAAGGGTCTAAAGGTAATCACTTGTAACTTTCACGTGCATGATGTGTTGGAAGAGATTTGTCACAGACAAAAGAGAAAAAGGCATCTGACCACAGACACTGAGATTGGAGTGATGTGGTCACAAGCCCAGTGACGCCAGCAGCCAGCAGAAGCTGGAAGAGACAGAGCGGATTCTCCTCTGGAGCCTCCGGAGGGTGGATGGTCCTTCAACACCTTGATTTTGGCCCAGTAACACTGATTTTGGACTTCTGGGCTTCAGAACAATAAGAGAATAAATTTCAGTTGTTTTGAGCCACCAAGTTTGTGCTGATTTGTTACAGTGGCCACAGGAAATTAATATGGCACCTACCAAGAACACTTATTAAACAGTAGAATGCTGTAGTCCCTGTCTTCTCTTTTCTGTCAAACATAGTAGGAAAGAGTACCTCTTCTGTCCACCTATAATGATCCTCTTTAGTTAAAAATGCAAAGATGCAAGAATTGCATGAATAATATGGCCCTAATATGTAACTCCAAAGAAAAATACAGCAAAAGTCAATTATGTTCACATTTTTCCAGAATTTGGCCAGCGCACCTTCTCCCCTCTCCACAGACTGTTTTGTGAGATGCTTTTAGAAGCACTACATTGGATTTTTGCATACTCATCAATGATTCTTACTCTTTCCATCCAGAAACTCTCCATATGAGTGAAAAGACAGGCAAAAAATCTAAATTTCTGGTGTTAGGAGACTTCTAAATTTGATTCCTGGAAACAAGGTCTCCTTCCAAAGGCTGTTAAAATAAATGGAGCTTGGACAAGACAAGAGAAGCAAAGCTGCCCTACAGGCTTAGGGTGGCTGTGGATGGGCCAGACTGAGCCAGTTCCTGCAGGGAACTAGGACAGCTCCTAGCCCCAGAGGCCACTGCACCTGCTTCCTCCAGCACACAAACCCAGGAGCCTGACCCCGGACACAGCCTCCTGGCAGGAGCTCTTTCGCAGCTACAGCACCCAGCTTGCACTGCAGGAAAGCCTAGCAGAGAAACCCACCCATCTAGAGAACAGAAAACCAGCTTCTCCAACTCCAGCTCCCTCCCTCTTTCACTGAAATCTTCCTGCCTCAGAGGGAGCCAGCTGTGAGCTCACCTGGACGTTAAACATCTCCTTTCAGGGGAGTTGGAACACTAAATGTCTGGAGAGACTTGTTAACTGACTCAAATTCACCGTGTAGTGAGGAGGAACTGGAGCCCTTCAGGATGGGGTTCCCATCCATGCACTGGTGCGTCACAGCGGGAGAGGGGGCCTGCGGCTGTTATTCCATAATGCCACTGGCTTTTGAGATGACCCAAATTAACCCCTCTGTATCTGTTTTGCAGTGCTTCTGTAAAAACAGTCCGTAGATTAATGTCTTTAAAAGTCTTGCAGAACTTCCAGTTCGGCCCAGATGAAGTAAGTAGTCACAACCTCCAGCTTCTCCCCCTCACAGTGAAAAATCCCTGGATGTGACACAACAGCAAGAATAGGAAGACTTTGACCTACAGAGAAGAAGGTGCCTGTGGACCTTGGGACTCAAGGAAAGACACAGTGGTGACCTCCCTGAATTTTCTTGCCTCCCTTATATCTTTGACAGGGGGCTGCAAAAGCCCCCAACAGGCACAGACAAAAATATCTCTAAGAAAGCCTGTTCCTCATAGCCAAAGACTGGGAAAGGAATGGCCTGACAACAGAAAATCTTTTGGACAATACCCACTCTAGCCCAGGAAGATACCAACGGATAAAACCACTCACCTACTCTTTCCACCATAGTTTCAGTGCAGCCAAAAGTGTGAGAAATTGATCTCCTGGACTTCCTGCCAACCCACTAACTCCACCCACACCAACCCCACTCTGCAGAGCCATGCGTGGGCTAAGTGCTCCAATTCCTGCCTGCTGGTATCTACAGGGACAGTGTACAGCTGACCTTCTCTCACCTGTCCAGCAGAAGCAGGCAGTACTCTGAATCCCCAACCAGGGACCTGTTGCAACTGAGCCTCCACACCCACCCAACATCAACTGGACCAAGCAGGTGGTGCTAGTGAGGGTTAGTAAGCACTGCTCTGTACTCTGTCTCTGGGTCGGCAAGGCACCGTGGTGGGCTAAACCACCACACCCACCCATTAGCAAAGAGGTGAAATGGCAGTGCCAAGAATGACTAGTTGGCATTCCCACGGAAAATTAACATCAAATTAAAAAAAATCTCTTACAGAAAATAGAGGTGGAAGAAACATTTCACAATTCATTTTAGAAATATCTCTAACCCTGAAACAAAAACCAGGCAAAGACCATACAAAAAAAGAAAGCTACAGACCAATATCTCTCATGAAATTAGATGTAAAAATCTTCAGCAAAACACTAGTAAATTCAGTTTAGTGGTGCATGAAAGAATCACACACCCTGTCAAATGGATTGGATTTTACACAAGGCTAGTTCAACATTCAAAAGTCAATCAATGGAATCTGCCATGTCAACAAGCTAAAGAAGAAGAAAAATCATATGATCATATCGTTTGACACAGAAAAAGCATTTGACACAATCTAATATCCATTAATGATTTTAAAAAAGAAACCTGAGGAATCTAGGAATAGAGGGCTCTTCATCAACCCAGTAAAGCACATATTCAAAATCTACAGCTCACATCCCACTTCACGGCAATGGAGTGGACGCTTTCCCTCTAACGGTGCGAACGAAGCACAGACGTCTGCTTTCGCCGCTCATTCAGCAACATACCAGAAGGTCCAGCCAGTATGATAAAGCAAATAAAAGAAATTAAAACCATATAGGCCGGAAAAGAAGAAATAAAAGATTTCTTATTTGCTAATGGCACAATTGTCTATGTAGAAAATTCTAAGAAATTTATAAAAAAAAATGAAACAAAACCACACTTCTAGAACAAATAAATGAGTTCAGAAAATTTTCAGATTATGAGATCAACATACAAAAATCAATCACACTTCTATATACAACAATGAGCATGTGGAAACAAAAATTAAAACACAATGCCATTTACAATCACACCAAAAAACATGAAATACTTAGTTGTAAATCTGGTAAAACATGTACAGGGCTTGGATGCTAAAACCCACAGAACAGTGATGAAAGAAATCAAGGAATATCCAAGCAAATGAACAGACACACTGTGTTTATGGATAGGAAAGCTCCACATAGTAAAGATGCCCATTCTCCTCAAATTGACCTATAGATATAGTATCATTTCTTTGAAATTCCAGCAATGACTTCCCATAGACATAAAAAATTTAACCTAAAATTTATATGGAAAGTCACAATTCTTTGATAGCTAAATCATCTTGAAAAGGAAGAGGAAAGTAGCAGGAATCTGATATTAAGGGCTACTACGGTATGTAGCTAGCTGCAGTGATCAAGACAATGTAGGTGAACAGAAAGACACAAAGATTAATGGGACCGGATAGAGAAAAAGGATACAGTCCAGCACAAGTATGGTCAGCTGATTTTCAATAAAGGTGCAAAAGGAGTTTAATGGAGGAAGGAAAGGATAGTATTTTCAACAAATGATGCTGGAGGAATTAGACTTCCATAGGCAAAAACAAAACAAAAAAAAAATGAACTTTAATTCAAACCTCACATCTTACACAAAATTTTACTCAAAATAGATGACAAATTTAAATGTGAAATGTAAAACTTTAAGGAAAAAAACACAGGAGATTATCTCTTGAATCTAGCCTGGGAGATGCAAATAGTTCTCAGACTTGACCTCAAAAGCACAATCTATAAAATGAAAATTTGATAAATGAGAACTCATAAAATTAAATTTTTTTCTGTCAATAGACCTATTAAAAGGATTAAAAGATAAACTATAGACTTGGAGAATGTATTTGCAAACCACATATCAGATAAAGGACTAGGATCTAGAAACTGCAAAAAGCTCTTCAAGGCACACCAGTGAAAATATCAAGCAATCTGATTAGAAAACAGGCAAAACATATGAAGAGACATTTCAACAAAGAGGACATATATAGATGGCAGATAAGCACATGAAATGATGTTCAGCACAGTTAGCCATTAGGGAAATACAAATTAAGGCTAGAATGAGAGATCACTACATATTTGTCTGAAAGGCCAAAATAAAAAATAGTGAAAACACCAAATGTTGGTGAAGATGCAGAGAAACTGAATCATTTATATTGTTGGTGTGGATGTAAAATAATACAGCTAATCTGGGAACAGGCTAGGAGTTTCCTATAAAACTAAACAAGAAATGACCATAAGACCCTTAAATGCACTCTTAAGCATTTATCCCAGAGAAACGAAAACTTATATTCACACAAAAACCTGTACGTGAATGTCCATAGCAGCTTTATTTGTAATAGCCCAAAACTAGGGAGGGCGTAGTGATACTTTGGTGGATGAATAGTTAAACAGCCTCTGCTATATATATCCACACTACGGGATGAGCCATTAATACACACAACTTGGGTGAGTCTGCAGAGGAGGAATGCCGAATGAGAAAATCCAATCACAAAAAGTCATGTACTGTATGGTTCCATTTATATAACGTTTATATAAATGACAAAATAATAGAAATGGAGTGCAAATTAGTGGTTTCTGGGGCTCAGGAAAGGGGAGAAGAAGGAGGTAGAAATGGCTGTCACAGGACAAGAGGGATCCTTGCAGGATAGAACTGTTCTTTATTGTATCAGTGTCAATTTCCTGGTTGTGACATTGTAATTTAGTTTTACAAGATGTCACCACTGGGTAAAACTGGGCAAAGGATATAGGGATCTCTCTGTATTGTGACACGTAACTATCTGTGAGTCTACAAATATCTCAAAATACAAAGTTTAACTTTAAAAGAAATTCTTGTAAAATTCAAAGCCATTTATTCTCTCTTTGTCTCCTGTCCCTCTGGGATAATGACTAAATAGATACTTCTCTTACATACATGTTTTACCTTCTTTTCTGCGTCTGATATCTTTTCATTTCTTCTTACTCCACTTTGGAGAGTTTGCTCACATTTATCTTCCAGCTCACTCACTCTCTCTTCAGGTGTATCTAGTCTGCTCTTAAACCTGACGAATGCATGTTTATACATTTCGTTTGCTTGTTGTTTCAAGTGAAAGGATAAATCCAGGCCCTTTTACTACACCTTGGGCAGAAGCTGAAGTTCCCCCACCAAGTTTTTCTAACAGTTCCACTTGGTTCTTTTTCTACATTATGTCCCTCTTTATCACTTTATTTTCTCAGCAGATATATTGAAGCTTGCGTTTTATTTCTTTGCACATAATCAGCACAGTTACTTTGCAGTCCGAGTCTGCTCATTCCAATTCCTCGAGATTTTTAAGTTCTTTTCTGTTGTCAGTTGTCTTGCTGGTTCTCATTCATGACATTTCCTCTAGTGCCTTATTATTATTATTATCCTGAAGAAAAATTTTGAAATATAATTTATAGAAATAATTTCAGGTTTAAAATGAAAGTTTGTGATCAACACTATGGTGCCCACATGGTAGTAATATTCTCCAAGGATTAGGAGTTGGGGGGGTAAACTCACAACTAAGGGATGCGGTGAGCATTGCAGAGGGGAAGGGCATGCCTCCAACCCTCTTTTGGGTGAGGCAAAGACATAAAGTGTAACCAAAATGTTTGTACCCTCATAATATCCTGAAATAAAAATGAATAAAAAAATAAATAAAATGAAAGTTTTTTTGCTTTTTGTTTTTTTTCCAAGAAGATTTACATTTGTTTTTTTTTTTTTTTTGCCTGGAGCTTGGGTCCACTATAAACCAAGCTGAGGGCTTGAGATAGTCAGTTCTATTTTGGCTGTGTTTCCTGTGGTCTGTTCCACTTCTGGTTCACCCCCACCCTGGAAAATCATATTGTAGGATCCTAATTTACTGTTTGGAGGGTCTTTTGTGCCCTCTCTGAGTCTTCTGTCTTGTTTTTCCATTGGTTGCCAAAACAAATGTTCTACCAAACCCCACTCACCTTTGAAATGTTCTCAGGGCTAAAGTATCTGTGTACCCTTATCCCTCTACATTCCATTTTTCCACACTCTTTTGGTCTGATAATTCCTTCTTTTGTCATATATTCAGTGCTTCTGAGTAAATTTTAAAAATGTATTTTAAATGTGTTTCCAGAAGAAGGTTGATGTGAATTGTCTAATGTCCCATTATCTGATATAGGCAGTCACAGATATTTTTTTAATCAGGAAAAAAATGAATAGTTTCATCAAGCTCAAAAAGTTTGAATGGTATCATTTCTTATTTGACTGACAACTTGAGTGATTATGTTAAGTTTACATTCTGCAAACATCTATAAACATTATAAATTCAAGTATAATTGAAAATTATGCAGACTATTTACATATGCCAAAAAATGACACATTGCTCATTAAAAATCCCTTTTAAATTACACCAATAATATGTGAGGGATGTTACTGATCTGTGTAAATAAATTAGTAAATTTAAAAAAAATAAATTGAGTCAAAGTTACTAAGACTGAAAAGACCTTTTTAAATTTACCGATCATGTCATTTAGGCACCTGTGCATAGTGATGACATGGACACTTGAGGGACAGGTCTCTTGGGTTCATTTAAGAAGATTATGAGGAGAAGGCACCTCATTTGTTTTCAGCTTTTTGCTTTTCTATTTAGTAAAAATAAGGTATAACAGCTGAACATTGTTCTCTGTGTGCTCAGAGGTCTTTTTGTGGCCTATCCCCATGGTTTCTAAGTTCCTGAGCTCCTAACTCTCCTGGTAATCCTCATGTATAGCCTATATTAGATACTATAGGTAGCCTCAGAGTCTTTTAATTTCCTGGAAAAATCTAAGGCAAATATTTGGGTCACATTTAATAGGTGGTCGATTAACTGAGTAAAAACTAAGATCTAGATCTGTGTCTGCAGGGCTCAAGCTGCTGACCTCTAATGACCACATAAGCCCTTTTCATGCTTGGTAGACATGACCATTTCCATCATTTTGAAAATAATAATAAAAGGAGAAATCATAACATATATTTGAGCCATGATTTAGAATTCACACAACATTTCACATTATATCATTTGGTTGTCTTAACAGCTGGATAAGTTAGTTGAAGAAAGTAAGCACTGTCAACGTGCGGGGATAACTTGGTCTCTCTGCCTAACCTTCTCCACTGTCACTGACCACTCTCCAAGCCACATCTTGTGATCGTTTTCTTAAAAGTTTCTGTTTAGAGTGTGTGTATGTGTGTGTATTGCATGTGTGTTTATACACACACATAAAAATTCTCATATATTTTTCTAGGATTTTTTCCCTATAGGTAGCATATTGCTTTTATTTTCTATTTATTAATTTTCCTACCTCACATTTTTTGTCCATTCATTATATCCCCCCTTTAATTAAGTATGTTCTTTCTTTGAAATTTGTCATAACCAAGTCTTATGCAGAATTTGAGAAAACAAATTATTGAGAGTCAGAATAAGATAAGGTTGACACTCAATTCTAAAAGAAGGATCACTATAATACTATAAATGGGCTTTAAATGAAAACAGATAATTCTAAAATCTATTTTTTCAAGCATTTACATTTATAGAAAATACTAAATAACTTGCATATTATATTTGGAAAATATCAGGTATGTTCATAGAATTTTTAAAGTAAATGTTTTGATTTGTTTTTCCTTGAACAATATCCAGACCCGAGCCTCGGATGACAGAGAACTGAATAGTCCCAATGTTTATAAATCATTTAATAGTGGCAGAATTGCTTTCTATGACAAATCTCCCCTTAGTTTTATTCACAGATAGAAAGGTCAGGTTGAAATTAAATATACATCTTGTGGTTTGAATATGGTAAATTATGAGATTTTCTTAAGAAGATGCCTGATAAAGAAATGCAGATTGTGGTTCCATGTAGATATACCAAATAGACAACGTCTTCCAGAATGCAGTATCAAACATTAATAGAGGAATTACCTTAGACAGGATCAGCCTGAGGGAGTTTGACTTTTCCAGTGCAATGAGACAGGGCTGAGAGATGAATGAGAGGAAATCTGACAGATTTGATAGCCAGTTACTTGGATTTATAGCCTTTGGAGAATATTGTAAGACAACCGCTTCTGTCTATTTAGTTGGGTAGATGATTTTGATGTCTTACCTTTGTGAGGGCCATAGAGTGTGAAATAAAGAAAATAAATTTTCTCATAAGCAAGAGAGACTTCAGTCAGCCACACAATAGGTATTAATTCAACCAGCCTAATGGGCAATGAACTGGTTATAGACCATCTAATTCCCTATACCATTTACCACCTCTCAACACAGCATTTTGCTTTTCAGAATCTTTTCCTGCCACTAGGAAACTTAACACATCTGCATAGCTACCAAATTTTTCTCTCTTCAGATCACTACATTTGTTGCCTCTGTTGGAATCAGAAATAATAGGTGATAGCAGTGGGGAGATGGGGGGAGAGGACCCTTCCTGTCCTGTGAGAATATTCCATTCTCTTATTTCCTTTGCCCTAGTTTGAGCCATAGACTGACAATGGAACGCCAGAGTTAGAAAAGCTCTTCATGATCATTCAGTGCAGTGTTGCCCAGTGCATGAAACATGATCTACTGCTTTAAACTTATTTGAATCACACAGTGAAAAAAATTATTCCCTTTGCCATTCTCTTTCAGTCTCTCTCAGAAAACAGAAAATTTCTTTGTGCCAGGTTGTCCTTAACACCCTTCCAACACATGCTTGTAATTTCTATTTATCGTAAAGAGAAATATATTTCATCATAAATAGAAAGCAGGTCTGATGTTCAAAGTCTTTGTCAGACAAGAGAACCTAACTAGCATTTATTGGCATTGCTTTTAAAAATATTTATTTTCAAGTTACCATCTATAAGGTATTATATTGGTTATTCATTTATAGAAGTACATTTTTTTTTTCAAAATAAACTTAAGCAGAATGGATCAATATAAAGAACATGTAAGTAAATAAAACTATAGGTGGGATGCAGCTCTGGCAAAAATCATAAACGTGGGAAGTGCTCAGAAAACTGAAGCTTGGGAAACACTGTCGATGCAACCCTCTTCTTGGACAGATAGGAAAACTAAGGACAAGGCAGCTTAGGTGATTTGACCAGGTTTACCAGAAAGCTCATGGCAGACAGAACTAGAATCCATGTGTATTTTCTGTCAATCTGGGACGTGTTCAACTAAGTCACAGGGCCTTTGCCTGAGTCAGAAAGACAGTCTGAGTTAGCTTTGCCCATAGAAATAGATAATTTATAAAAAGACATGGCACACATCTCCAGTGTTACAAAGAAGAGAGAGAGAGAGCGAGTGTGTGTGTGTGTGTGTGTGTGTGTACATAAAAATTCTCATGTATTTTTCTAGGAATTTTTCCTATACATAGCATATTTCTCTTTTATTTTCTATTTATTAATTTGATTAATTTTCCCAACTCACATTTTTCTGTCCATTAATTATATTCTCCCTTTCATTCAGTATCTTCTTTCTTTGAATTTTATCATAACCAAGTTTTATGTAGCATTTGAGAAAACAAATCATTGAGAGTCAGAATAAAGTAAGGTTGACAATTCTAAAAGAAGGATCACTATAGTACTACATACAAATGGGCTTTAAATTAAAACAGATAATCCTAAAATCTATTTTTTCAAGCATTTAGATTTATAGAAAATACTAAACAACTTGTATATTATATTTGGAAAATATCAGGTCTGCTCATAGAATTTTCAAAGTAAATGTTTTGATTTTTCTCCTAGACCATTTTAATAGGTGTGTAGTAGTAGCTCATTGTTTTTTTAATTTGCATTTCTCTGATGACATATAATGTGGAACATCTTTTTATATGCTTATTGGACATGTGTAGATATTCTTTGCTGGGTGTTTGTTAAGATCTTTTGCCCATGTTTTAATTGGGTTGTTTGTTTTCCTATTGTCGAATTTAAGAGTTCTTTGTATATTTTGGATAACATTCCTTTATCAGAATGTTATTCTGAATGTGTCTTTGCAAATATTTTCTCCCAGTCTGTAACTTGTCTTCTTTACCTATGAAGACTGTCTTTTGCATAGCAGATCATTTTAATTTTAATGAAGTCCACTTATCTATTAATTATTTCATTGATTGTTGGAGTTTGAAATCTAAAACACAATGCAATTTATATCAGCACATCCCCCCAAATAAAATACTTACATGTAAATGTAACAAAATATGCACAATACTACTTTGGTCTTGTATCTAAAAATTCATTGCTGTACACAAGGTCATCTAAGGTTTTCTCCTATGTTATCTTCTACAAGTTTTGTAGTTCTGCATTTTAGATCTATGATCCGTTTTGTGTTAATTTCTTTGAAGGATATAAGGTCTGTGTCTAGATTTATTTATTTATTTATTGCTTATGGATGCCCAGTTGTTCCAGCATCATTTGTTGAAAGGACTATCTTTGCTCCATTTTATTGCCTTTGCTCCTTTGTCAAAGATCAGTGGACTATATTTATGTGGGTCTATTTCTGGACTCTCTATTCTGTTCCATTGATCTATTTGCCTATAAATTTAATCAGTACCACACTGTCCTGATTACTGTAGTTAATAGTAAATCTTCAAATTGGGTAGCGTTCTCTAATTTTATTCTTCTCCTTCAATATCATATTGGCTATTCTATATATTTTGTCTCTCCATATAAACTTTAGAATTATTTTATCAATATCCACAGAATAACTTGATGTAATTTTGACTGGGATTTCATTGAATCTGTAGATGAATCTGACATCTTGTTAATATTGCATCTGTCTATTGATGAACATGGAATAATTTAGTTCTTCTTTGACTTCTTTTATCAGAACTTTGTAGATTTACTCATATAGATCTTGTGCATATTTTGTTACATTTACATGTAAGTATTTTATTTGGGGGGATGTGCTGATATAAATTGCATTGTGTTTTAGATTTCAAACTCCACCTATTCATTGCTGGTATATTGCACAGTGATCAATTTTTATATATCAACCTTGTATCCTCCAACATTGCTATTATCTCTTATTATAGTAATGCCATGAGTTATTTTTCTTAGTTATTTTTAGGTTTTCTACATAGACTATCATATCATCTGCAAAGACAAGCAGTTTTATTTTATCCTTCCCAAAGTGTATTCTTTTCTTTTCTGTTCTTACTGCAGCAGTTTGTCACCATTGGCTATAGGGTTTTTTTGTGTTGATGTTGTAGGTATTCTTTATCAAACTGAGGAAGTTCCTTACTCTTCCTAATACACTGACAGTTTTCATCATGTATGTGTGTTGGATTTGTCATGTGTTTTTCTGCATCTATTAATATAACCATGTGGCTATACATTTGCAGCCTCTGGATATGAAAGATTACATTAACTGATTTTCAAATACTGAAACAGTCTTGCATACCTGGGATAATATCCACTTGGTCATGGTGTATCATTCTTTTTTATCTGCTTTTTAAATTATTTATTTAGTTCAGATTATTATGGGGTTACAAATGTTAAGGTTATTTATATTGCCCATGCCCCCTCCCCCCTCGAGTCAGAGCTTTAAGCATGACCATCCCTCAAATGTTGCACATCTCACTCATTATGTTTGTATATACCCATCCCCTCCACCCCCCTCCCACCTGCCCGACACCAGATAAATGTTATTCCTATATTTCCACTTAGGTGTTGATCCGTTAATACCAATTTGCTGGTGAGTACATGTGGTGCTTGTTTTCCATTCTTGAGATACTTCACTTAGTAGAATGGGTTCTAGCTCTATCCAGGAAAGTACAAGAGGTTCTATATCACCATTGTTTCTTAAAGTGGAATAGTACTCCATGGTATAAATATACCACATTTTAATAATCCACTCATGTATGGATGGGCACTTGGGTTGTTTCCACAACTTTGCAATTGTGGATTGTGCTGCTATAAACACTCGAGTGCAGGTGTCTTTTTTGTAGAGTGTCATTTGATCTTTTGGGTAGAAACCCAGTAGTGGGATTGCTGGATCAAATGGCAGATCTACTTGTATCGCTTGGAGGTATCTCCATATTGCTTTCCTCAGAGGTTGAACTACTTTTCAGTCCTACCAGAAGTGTAGCAGTGTTCCTATCTCTCCGCATCCATGCCAACATTTATTGTTTGGGGACTTTTTGATAAAAGCCATTATAATTGGAGATAAGTGATATCACATTGTGGTTTTGATTTGCATTTCCCTGATGATTAG
>VBSM01001124.1:6350972-6395258 GCA_008086735.1 Cheirogaleus medius
AATCCATCACAACCAAGTGGGCTTCATCCTAGGGATGCAGGGATGGTTCAACATTGCTGCATCTATTGAGATGCTCACATACATATATGTTTGTTTTTTAAAATGGTGAAGTACATTGATTGATGCTTTAAAATATTCACCCCGCTTGTTTTATATATTGTTGGATTCATTTAACTAACATTTTATTTAGGGTCTGTATTTACATTCATGAGGTACATTGATCTGCAGTTTTCTTACACCTTTGTTGGGACTGAATGTGAGGGTAGCACTGGCCACACAGAACAAGCTGGTAAGGACGCTCTTGTCTCCCATTGCCTGGAAGAGTTTATGTGAAATTGCTATTAATGTTATTTCTTTCTTCAGTGTTTGACAGAATTCACCAGTGAAGCTGTCCAGGCTCTGTTTCTCTTCTGGAAGGGTTTTTGTAATACTTAAAATTCAATTTCATGAATAGATGTAGGGCTATTCTGGTTACCTCTCTCTTTGTGAGTGAGCCCGGGGAATTTGTGTCTCAAAGAACATGTATATTTCATCTTAGTTTTCTAAATTATTGCCACAAAATTCTTCATATTTATTCATCATTTTAATATCAGAACATGTATGATGTCACCTCTCTCATTGTTGATATTGGTGATTTCTTTCTTCCTCCTTTTCTTGATTTCTCTGACTAAAATTTTTAGCAATTTTATTGATCTCGAAGAACCAGCTATCAGTTTCAAGGATTTTTTTTCTCTATTTTTTTTATTTCATTGTTCTATACTCTGTCTTTTATTATTTCCTCTATTCTGCTTACTTTGGATTTCATTTATGCTTCCTTTTGTAGTTTCTAAGGCCAGAAACTCAGCTCATCCATTTGAAATCTTTCTTATTCTCTACTATAGGCTTTATATGTACAAAAAATTTACAAATTTTCTGCTAAGTACTGTTTAGCACAGTCCACAGATCTGTTTATGTTATATTTTCATTTTCATTAAGTTCAGTGTTTTCATTTCATTAAGTCCAAAAGTACTTTTTATTAAATAATTTCCCTTTTGATTTTTTCTTTGACCCATGGGTTATTGAAAAGTATGCTATTAATAGTTTCTAAGTACTTGGGAATTTTCCAGAGATCTCTCTGTTATTTATTTCTAACTTAATTCCATTGTGGACAGCATGCATACTTTGTATAACTTGAATCTGTTTAAGTTTATTGATTCTTGTTTTATGACATAGAATATTAACTGTCTTGGAAAGTGTTCTGTGTTCCCCTGAAAAGAATGTGTATTCTGAAGTCGTTGGATGAAATGGCATATATTTATCAACTAGGTCCAGCTGATGGACAGTCTTGTTCCAGTCTTGTATATTATTACTAATTTTCTGTTCACTTGTTTAATCAATTGTTGAGAGAAAAGTGCTGAAATCTTGAACTATAGTTGTGAATTTTTCTGTTTTTTCTGAAAGTTCTATCAGTTTTGCTGTAATTATTTTGAAGTTTTATAATTAGTTGCATAAATGTTTAGAATTGTCATATCTTCTTAACAAATTGACCTTTTAAATAGTATTTAAATAGTGAGATTCCCTTTTATTCCTGGTAATTTAGTCTTAAAATCTACCTTATCCAATATTAACATGGTTATTCCAATTTTGCTTTAATGTTAGCATAGTATATCTTCATCCTTTTAGTCTTTTTGTAGCATTTTTCTATTTAAAGTTTACTTGTTGGTAGCATGTAGTTGGGTCTTACATTTTTCTCTTATCTGGCAATTTTTTTCCTTTAATTAGGGTGCTTAGATTGTTTACTTTCAATATGATCACTGGTATGGTTAGGTTTAAAACTATTATTTTGCTGTCAGTTTTCAATTTGTTCCATTTCTTGTTTCCTTTCTTTCCTTTTTTCTTTTTTTTTTTTGCCTTCTTTTAGATTAACTGAGTATTTTTTCAGATTCCATCACATCTTTTTTTTTTTATTTATTAACTCTAACTCTTCCTGTTGTTATCTTAGAGGTTGCTTTAGAATTAGCAATCTTTTTCTGCAAAGGGCTAGCTGATTTTAGACTTTGTGGGCCACATGTAGTCTCTGTTACATATTCTTTTTTCTTTAATTTTTAAAATTATAAAATCATTCCTAGCTTATTGGCTGTGCAAAAGCAAGCTGTGGGTCATATTGATCTGTGAGGCGTAATTTGCTAACCCATAGTATACATCTTATTAAAGTCTACCTCCAAGAAATATTGTACCACTTCATGGTATATTCTTACAGGAGTATACTTTTATTTCTGCTCTTCTGACTTTTGTTATTATTTTTGTGATACATTTCACTTTTGTGAGTATTATAACCCCCACAATGCATTATTACTTTTGTTTAAATAATTATCTTTGAAATAAATTTAAAATATAGGAGAAAAAATACGATACTCAATGTAGTTCCATTCCCTGTGCCATTCATTCTTTTGTGATGGTCCAGATTTCCGTCAGTCATTATTTTCCTTCTATTTGGAAGATTTTCTTTACAATTTCTGGTATTGCAGGGATGGCAGTGGTAAATTCTTCCTTGCAGTGCAAATTTCCTGGTGATGAATTCTTTCAGATTTTGTGTACTTCAAAAGTCTCTATTTCCTCTATGATTTTTAAAAATAATTTTTCTTGATATAGAATTTTAGGTTGACAGCCTTTTAATTTCTATCTGCATATAAAATTTCTATCTGCTCTGTGGGTGCTCAAAAAATGTATACTGCTGTCCTTGGATTGAGTGTACTGCAAATATTAGTTAGATTACATTGGTTGATGGTGTTGGGTTTTTCTGTATTTTTGCTGATTTTACGCCTGGTTGTTCTTTTAATTTTTGAGGGAATATGTTGCAATCTTTAACTATAATTGTGAATTTGTTTATTTTTCCTTTCAATTTTTTCAGTTTATACTTCATGTATCTTGAAGCTATGTTGCTTGAATGCATACATATTTAAGATTGTAATGTCTTTTTGGTAGATTAACCTGTCTATCATTATATAACGTCCCTCTCTGACCCTGGTAATTTCTTTTCTCTGAAGTGAGAAAGTTTTCAGAAACTAAATGGATTCATCTGTGTTAAAAAAATATTCTGACAAGCAGAGCTGGGTAAGGCTATGAATAGAGGGTTCTCATGCATAAATGCCTGATAACAAAAATTTTCACAAAAGACTCTACCAAAAAAGCAACCTTGCACAAAGGCCATTACAACTTTACACAAAAAATATTTCTGTGAGGACATCTGCCTAGAACTACCTGTCCCTGCCCAACCTCAGGCTGGCTTCCCCCTTGTTATTGATCCTTATAGCCAATGATAATTCTCACAAAACAATTGTGTAATCATTTTCATTTTCTCCTTTAAAACCTTTGTCTTTCTTTGCTTCCCTGAATATGCTCATAGTTTAGTATGACATGCATATTCCTATTACAATACCCTATTATTGAATAAATATTATTTTCTTTTAGAGAGACTGTCTCTGTTATTTAGCCTGACAGAAGTCTATTTTATCTTATATTAATATAGTAATTCATGCTTTCTTTTTTAAATTAATGTTTGCATGGTATATCTTTTTTTCATCTTTTTACTTTCAACTTACCTATATCACCATATTTGAAGTGACTTTCCCATAGACAGCATCTACTTGGGTCATGTTCTTTTTATCCGCACTGCCAATATCTATCTTTTAATTGGTACATGTTGACCATGTATATTTCATGTATTTGCTGAATTGTTAAGGCTTATGCCTACCATTTTATTTTTTGTTTTGTTTATTGTCTCTTTATCATTTCTCTCTTTTCCTCTTATTTTTCTGTGAGTTACATGAACATTTTTCTTAGGTTTCCATTTTATCCAGTGTTTTTGAATATATCTCTTTGTACAGTTTTTTAAAGTGATTTCTCTAGGTATTACATTATGTATTTATAGCTTATCAAAAGCCTACTGATGTTGGTGTTTTATTGATTTGAATGAACTGTAGCAAACTTATCTCTCTTTATCTATCCTATAACTATCTTAAATATGTCTTCTACATGTAGTATTGAGAACCATGTTAGGTATTAGGTAGTGTTACATAATTTTTGCTTCAACTGTCAAACATAATTTAGAAAACTCAAGAGGAGAAGAAAAGTCTATTGCAATTATTCAAAATTTTGCTCTTTTCATATTCATCCTTCCTGAGGTTTTTTTTTTAAGGTATTTTTTTATCATTTTATTTCTGTTTGGAGAACTTCCTTCAACTATTCTTATAGTGTGGTCTACTAGCAACTAATTCTTTTAGTTTTCCTTTATCTGAGCATATCTCAAATTTTCCTTAATTCCTGAAGGATATTTTTGCTGGATATAGGAGTTCTTTTTCTTTCAACATCCTAAAAATATGCTACTTCCCTCTGGGCTCCATGGTTTTTGATGAGAAATCTCTTGTTGGAATTTTCTCTTATATATAATTCATCATGTCTGTCTAGATGATGTTTTATTTACTGTTAGTTTTTAGAAATTTCACTATGATATTTCTTGGCATATATTTCTTTGGGTTTATCTTGTTTGTGGTTTATTCTTTTTCTTCAATCAATATGTGTATTATTTTTGCCAAATTTAGAAAATCTTAAACCACTATTTCTTCAAATACATTTTCAGTCCCAGCTTCTTTCTATTCTCATTCTAGAAATCTAATGACAGGAATGTTAGATTTTTAGTTATAGTCATACACGTCCTGGAGGATCAGTTCAATTTTTTTAGTCTGTTTTCTTTCTGTTCTTCAGATTTTGTAATTTCTTATTCTATCTTCCAGTTCATTGTTTCTTTCCTCGTCACTCTCCATTTTGCCATTGAACTCATCCAGTATTTTATTTTAGTTACATTTTAGGAATAAATTTTCATTTGATTCATCTTAATGTTTTCTATTCCTTTGCTGAGAATGTCCCTTTTCCTCTATCACCACTCTGGTGGTGCTGGTCAGGCTGTCTCCTACAACTTGGTAAGGATGACAGTCTAGACTCTCCATTCAGCCTTTGCTGGTGGCAGGGGGATAGACTTGGTGTGAAGGTGGTGCCACATTTTTTTCCTGTGGTGTTTAGCTGGAGTAGACCAGTTATTGTCTAAACATTTGTTAGGCAGGACTAGAGTAGTATTTAGTCTAGGGCTAATTATTCCCACTTCATAGGACCTTTCTAAGTGCTCTATCCAATGTGCTATGAAGTAATGAGGTTTTCCAACCTGACTCATGGGAACAGACACTATTCCTACACCTGTGATATGCTGGGTACTATTCCTCTCAGCTGTTCTTTCCCCAGCCTCAGGCTCTTTTCTCATGCATGAATGCTGATCGAAACTCTGTTAATCCGTGAGGGGGACTCTCTGCAGATCACTGAAGATCTCCCTCCTCTTCTAACTCTGTCCTGTTAACCCCAACTGCCCTTTTCTCCCTAAATTCTCAACTCTATCTCCTCAACTCAGAGAGTCTGTCAGGCTCCACCTATCCTTCCTCTCCCTGTGTCGCAGCCTGCCAATTCTCTCATGTTAGCAAAGTTGGGCATTGGTAGGAATCACCTCATTTGTCTTCCATTTTAGGGTTCACTGTCATTCAGCGCCTGATGCCCAGTGTATTGAAAACTGTTGTTTTATATATCTTGTCTCTTTTTTTAATTGTACCAAGAAGGATGTATTATAATACTGCAGACCCATTATTTTATCTTGACAGGAGATAGAAGGCCAATAGAAAAGTTTTGAAAAAATGTATGACTAGTTTCAAAGACAATTCCAATACCCCAGCCCTCAAACAACAAATACAATGCAACCATCCGGGAACTGGCTCAGGAATGCTCAAAGGCAAGGACCTGTGAACCTGCATGAGCTCCTCCTCTGTGCTCAGTAGATGCTGAGGAAGGGGAGAGTGAGAACATTTGTTAACTGCAGAGTTACGCAAAGTAGCATGTAATAATTATTTAAGTCATTAGCGACAGTTTGCCCTTAGATGTTTGGGCCAATATTCTTCATCACATTTTTACATACAGCTGTATGTGAGTCTAAATAAGATATTTAGCAATGAAAGGGACCTTAGAGAGTATCTAGCACATCCCCTTTCCTTTCCACACAACCATTTGACTGTTGAGTAAAGGGAGTCCTAAAATCTAATTAATATGTTCAAGGCTAACAGCTGTTAGAGACAAAGCAGGATCTAGAATTTCCTGACTTTCAGTCCTGCATACTTTCTACCATACCATATTAATAGGAATTCTAAATCCATTTCATTTTCCATCTTAAATATGTCTTGTCCAGAATTATGATAATGGAAACTCCCATTTATTCAGTGTTATGTGCCAGGTGCTTTCCATGTGGTATCTTTATCCTCACTACAGACCTTTCAGGAAACAGCTTACTAAAGCTGCCATACCATAGATGGTGGTGTCAGGATTTAAACCTAGTCTGTCTAGCTTCAAAGTTTGCATTTTTCCACAGTAAGCTGCTATTACCTTTGTCTTATTCCAACACAAGTTACTATTCTTATTTCACTTACCTTAGTGGATTATATGCATCTTGAAGTCATTTACAGTTTTATTTTTCTTTCATATTACACAGAATATAGTATGAACTATGTTCCTGAGTAGCTCCACAATAATATTGATAAATAAAATGTTTGTTTAAGAAATCAGTTATTTAATTTCTGTTTTTTGAGATGGCAACATTATATTAAGGATCAATTAATTTGCTCAAGGTCACACAGAATATTAACAGTAGGACTTACCACTAAAGTCCCCAGATACCCAGTCTTTGTACTTTTTGAAGTGAATTTTAGACCTTTGCTTTTTATTCATTAGCAAAAGAAATAGAATTAGGAATTTGGCAGTTCTCTCTGACTAGGAGTTGGGATGAGAATTAGCTGAGAGCACAATAAACAAGGACAACAAATAGCCATGAAAGAAAATGACTCTCCTGGGAGTTATATGGAGATGTACACCTGGAAATCAATCAACAACCATATGCTGCTAAATGGAACAACTCTAACCCTTGCTGGAACAAAACTGTGCTTGTGGCTTAATTTATTACTCCTGTTGCTACTCCTAATGAAATTGTCTTAAAGGATAATACCAGAGTTACTTTGGAAGAGTTATTTCATTGGGGATGCATGCCTTCAAAATAGGAAAATAAGTGAAAATATTTGAAGTAAATTCTCATTGAGATAATGGATTTTAATTTGCCTCAATATCATATACAGATATTTGTTCCAACTGTGTTGTCATAAAGTAGAACTGACTTGACTTTTTGCAGATTTCAGGAATATAATATGGTATAAGGCAAGCTCCCTGCTCTACAGAGGCTTAAAATCTAACTGAAAAACAGAACTGTCAAAAAATATAAATAATAATATGAAACAAAAACTACTGTGCCAATAATTGCTACTGAAAATAAATGCTAAGGGATTCTGTATTGCCAACGATTTATGAATTAAAATGTGCTCATATTTTCCAAGACCTTGGTATAACATCACCTTTGTTTAATTTGTCAAGACTTTGAACATTTGTAAAAAAAGGAAAAAGTTCTAAACACAGAATGGGGAAAAAATGATCCTGTGTTCTTTGACTGGAACAACCTCAAGTTCCTGAACAACCATATATATCCCTAAGATCTTCATTTCTGTATTTATTCATTCAAAGGCTAATTTTGGGGGCCTGTATATGGCAGTTAGCCTGATGGGTTTTTCCTTTGTAAGTTATTTGATGCTTTTGCTTCATGGGTTGCAGGAGTTACTCTTTCATGGGATGTGAATGTGATGTGATGTGATGTGATGTGAATGTGATGACTATGTGTCTTGGTGATTGTCTCTTTGCAATGAATCTCCCAAGTGTTCACCGAGCTTCCTGTACCTGGATGTTTAAATCTCTAGCAAAACCAGGGAAGTTTTCCTCAATCATTATCTCAAATAGTTCTTCCAGCCCTTGTGCAAGCTCCACGTGCCAGGGAGAAGGGTGCTGGTCCTCAATTGCCTATAGGGTATCCAAGCAGGTTTGATGTCCCTCTGCTTCGAGATGTGCCCTGCTCTGATGAAGCAACAGAGCAAGCAGCACCAGGGAGGGCTGGTGAGCAGGGAGCTCACAGTCCACACACCCCTTAGTCCTCTGTAGGTCTTTAAGAGGAAAGATTTGAGCCCCACTCTCTGTGGAAGCCTCTATGTGATGGATGCACCAACAGAGGGGAAGCAGCAACTCCTGAGAGCCCCAGTGCTGTTGTCTCTCTTGGCAGCAGCAGGCAGGGGAGAAAAAGAGGAGGAAAAGAGTCAGAATGGAGGAAAGCTAGTGCTCTGGTCATCTCTGCTCCTCTCTCCAGAAGGCAGCCCTTCTGGAATGTCCAGGCTCTGGGGTCATGCAGATGCCCTGGGACCCACTGGCTCTTGTGGCTCCATAGTCTGGACCAGAGTTTTGAAATGTTTGTGTGGGAATGAGTGAGATGACAACTAAGAGGCTGAAACTCCCTGGGGAGGACAAAGGTACATGTTGGGTGGAGAAGCAATATGGTACCTGCCATCTCAACTCAGGTCTGTGGTGACAGTAAGTGACCCCAAGGGAGCTAGCAGCCTGGTGCTGTGTCCTAAAGAAGCTCCCAGTTTGCTAGTGGGAACAGATTTTGTGTTCGTGAGGGTAGAAAGGCTCTCCGGCAGCTTGAGAGCCTTCTGGCTGCCACATTTTTGAGGGAAGGAGAAACAAATTGCTCCACCCACTGTTTTCACCAGGCTCCACGTCTTCTGGGGGTTGATCTCTGCTGATATCTTGCTCCTTCTTGTTCTGCTCTGCAACTTCTTCCTGTGGGATTTCTGGTAGGTTCTGGCACTTCTCCCTCAGAATTACACCCATTCTATGTTTGTTTTCATTTTTATCTAAAAGTTTTCCTTCTTTCTGAGACGATCTGGAAGCTGATGTCTCTGGTCAGCCATTTTGATTTCTTCCCTCCCTCACCTACTTTCATGAACTGTGTAACTACGTTGGGCCTGCCTGCATAATCCAGGATAATTACCGATTTTAGGGTCACATGATTAGCAACATTAATTCCATCTGCAACCTTAATTCCCCTTTGCCATGTAACCTACCATATTTGCAGGTTCTGGGGATTAAGATGTGGACTTCTTTAAGAGGCCACAACATGTTTATACAACCACAATTCGTTATGCTAAAGGAAGTCAAAATCTGACAGTCTTTGTGGCAAACACAAGAACATTCACTTAATCCCTAAATGTTAGTGATCTCTTAGGATTCTATCCACTCATCCACTCATGCATTTACCTACTCTCATGGTTTCAGTTGCCATCTCTCTGTGGACAACTCCCAATTCTATATCAATTCTTCCCTGGAACATGGATTCATATATCCAATTGCCTCTTATATATACCCCCCTTATTACACAACTGAAAATATCTGCCTCCCAACCTTGTTTCTCTGTATTCTCTAATTTAGTCTACACCACCACCAGGCACATTGTGGAAACCTGGGAGTCAGCTTTGATTCCTCCTTGTTAATTGCCTCTTCCTAAATAAATCACCATCTCTGAACTCTTTTATTTCTACCATTTCTCAAATTACTTAATTTTCCAAGCCATCTCAGTGCAAGATGCAGAAGGCACCATCAAACTCCTTGGAATCCCTCCCAAGTACTGTACTGTTTCATGCTCCTGTGCCTTTGCCCAGGCAGTCTGCCCTGCCAGGAATGCCCTTCCTTTCTCTGCATGGCTGACTCTGACTCATACCCCAGGCTGAGCTAGGTTTCTCCCTCAGGGCTCCCAAAGTTCACTATGACTATGCCATTGCACATACTTCCCTGTCTTGTAATAACTCCATTGTTTATTCCCCTCTTCTAGAACAGGCGAAGCTCCTCAAGAACAGGGACTGTCTTAGTCATCACTTGCCCTCTATTCTAGCACAAGGCAAGGGCATGGCAAGCCCTCAACAAACATCTCTTCTAAAAATATTGAATAGACCAGTAGACGATGTCCTGAGGTCTTAGAAGAACTTAGAGTTCTGTTCTATTTAGATGCTATAAGGATTTAGCATTTCAAAACACAAAAAGCATTCTGTGCTCTCTGGAAGTAACTGAAAAATGCAAGGTGCTATTGATAGGAATGCTAATAAGTTTGTCCTGTAGGAAGCAGCAGATTTGCTAGTAATAATCTAACTATGCATATCATAATGACATCACTTCACAATTCATTTTAAACTCATCTGTTCAATGATTTGGGCCTTTATCTGGACAGCAGATCTCCAAGCCAAGTCTACATGGCAGGGCTGAGATTGGCAGTGGCTCTGAGACCGCGCGCACCAAACTTTCATCATGCCCCCAGCAGCCCCACAGTCTCCCAGAGGGGCTGCCACAGTGACGGCAGGCAGGACAGTGGTCAGCAGGATGCTATCCACACTCAGCCAGGAGCATTGGAGTTCAGGAACCTGAGTAAGAAGAAATGATTCTGAAACTAGTTTGTCAAGACCTGGGGGAAAACCATCTTGACTCTAAATGTGCTTAAGATTTAGGACAAATGACCTCAGGAATCTGTCAACTTTTCAGGCCTCGATCTCATGAGTAGGGACTGTTGGACAAATGTATTGGACACACACATCTATCTTGCCCAATTTATTTGCGAGCCTGGCAGCAGAGTGTTATGTACAAGGACTTGGTAAGACTGTTTTGTTAAGACAGAAAACTTCTTGAATTAATTGACATGGTAAATATTTTTAAACACTTAAAAGTTATAATTTTTTTTCAATTCAGGATTAAAGCATTTTGTTTAGTCTACTAATATTCTGTAACATTGAGTGGGATGATAACTGAAAGCTGAGACCTAGAGTAAATTGTATTAGGATGGGGAAGAATATCCAAGCACATTGTCTTCACTTCCTCTGCTGGAAATGAAATGATTAGCCTGCCCACTGGTGATATTTTTGCCACATTAGAACAGATTGTTCATGGAGCCTGAGCATGACAAATGTACCTGAAAGTCTGATGTACCCCCAAGAAATACAATGAAGGATCAATTCACTTTGTCCGTTCTCAATCTCGTCTTTTACTGCCCTGAGAGTCCCTAAAGAATCCCATTTCCTTTCCTCATTTTTCATATCACATAAGTAGATACTTTATTTTCCTCAAGAAATATTCTACCTCTATTGAATTCAACTTTATCTTAGAATGTTAAACACTTTTATATACATAGAAGATTACGTGGTGAGCCATCGGCATTCCAATATCATAAATCAGTCAGATTATTAATAACTAGATAAAATTAAAATCCACTACAAAAGTTAAATTACTAAATAAACCACTAAATAGATGACTAAATGAACTCATAAATATATAATTGCTAAATTACTAAATAGAAAAAATTAAGATGTACTATATAAGCAGATAAACAAAATCTCCAAATCCTCCAATCAAACATTATTTGTTTGTTTCCTGCTGGATTATGTATTGTTGAAACAGTCAATGGTATAACTAATAAATACTTTCTCTTGTGTTACCAGATTAACAAATATGAAATACTTAGAATAGTGTCTAGCACATAATAAGCATTATATATTTATTATTTACATTATTATTGTTTTTATCTCATTAAGATAAACATAGGAAATTTCCAGTGAAAATCTACTAGTCTTTTAATGAATACAATAAGAGTTTCTTTAGCATTCTAGGCAAGATATGGGTAGACACATAGATTGGTTATTTGCAAGTTTATTGCATATAACATTTCCTACAATTTATTGAACATTTTACATTGCCAAATATTTGGTTAAGTGTTTTCGTAAATTATTTCATGTACTTAATCCCCACAACAATCCAAATAAGGGAGGCTTATAAGCCTCATTGTATAGAAGAAAATAAGGCATAGAGAAGTATTAATTTATAAAGCCAAGGCCCCCCAGCCTCAAGGCCCATGTTTCCAACCTTTTCATATCCCCAGGGTTTATGAGAATTCACTCCAAAGATGATTTATAATGTGGCTATAAGTGGTTGGTCTGCTTGTTTCAATTCAATTCAGCAAATATTGGTTTAACATTTATTGGCATGTCAATAAAGTTGATTCTATGCATCAACTCCATCCAACCTACCTTGTACTGGCATGAAGGTTATGTAAGATTGTGTCACCTAGGGAAACTGAATAGATGAAGTTTTCTTTGAGACTTGAGTCTCCTTCATAGTCATTAATTTCCTTTTTACATGCTATATCTAATTTTTCTCATTCTTGTACTCAAAGTGCTCACAACACATTTCATGCCTTTAAATCAGTCTTTATACTATGATGTAAGTGACTGCTTCACCAACATTTCTTGGTCTATGATATTGAAATAATTATGACTCATTGGTTAACTTATACTGAGCATGTATGAGAAATCCATTTGCAAGGGCCTGCAGGAGATTGTTAAAAATCTCTGAGAATAGTTAGACCTATGATAGAAAACAAGCAAAGAATCACTGGAGAAATAGCACTGTTCTGCAGTGAAGGTCATGGCTGTGACTCAGGATGCAGACTCGATTCTCCTGAGAAACAGACTCAGACTTTAAAGTTAAGGCACCAACCAAGCGAATTAGTAACAACTTACTGCTAACCTGAGGTTGAGCATTTGTGTAATCCCTGTTTTAACCAACTAAGGATTAAGAATAAGATGCACTTAGAACTGAGCTGTAGAAATATATGTAATTTGGATTGTTCACTTTTTTTTTTATCTATTATGTATAGCGCTGTGTTTGGTTCTCCAAAAGTACATTTTATGAAGGATATTGGCAAACAAAGATGTGCCCAAAGGCAGCTGGCTGGGATCTGTGAATCATGTCACACAGAACATGACTGAGCTCCCTGGGTTTCCTTAGCCTGAGGAAGAGAAGAACAGGGCAGCACATCAACAGTATTCAAATATTTGAGGAATATTTCACTTAGTTTTGAGTAACTCCAAGAAGCAAATGAAGACAGAGGAAATAGTGAGGAAACATTTCTTTATTCAATTTAACAGATGTTGTTGCTAGCAATTGGAGCTATACAGTGAAGATGGTAGTGAGTTCACTGTCATTAGAACAGAGTCATAGAAATACATTCAAAGGATCTTTTGGAAGTGCCTGCACACAATTCTCCTTTCACTAGTGAGGAAACAGCACCTCAAAGAAGTCGTGTGGCATGCTTAAGGTCAGGCAGAGGTTAGTGGCAGAGCCAGGGCTGTGTCCACAGATGTTTCTGCTGAAAGCAAGTGGCGGCAGCGCCATGTTGGGTGCAACACCACAGAAAAGACGCCACATTGTTAGAAGACTGAATATGTCTAACCTTCAAAGAGTCTGCTACTTCTCAGGGTCTGTGCTTTTAATTTGGGGGTTATTTAGTTTACATATTCGGTTTTTTTAAGACTGAATTTTGTCATTGTAAGTATCATTTCGAGCTGGGAGTAACTCAGTTATTCAAGTGACAGAACTAACAATGCATTCTGAGAAGCACCATCAATTCCCCTGGGAGAGGTGAACATGGGCACAGTTGAGAGATGTTTTTAGAAGCCTCTAGAGAATTCAAAGGTGGTCCCTTTTCAGGCTACTAAGAGTTCAAAGTGCTATCACTCTTGGGATATTGATGCTTAGCAGGGATGACATTCTAATAATGTAATTTTAGAACAAAGAAATTAGAGGAAAATGGGGAAAGGAGGTTTTTCTAGGTCATTTTTTTGCCTTAAAATCATAGTTATTAATATATATCTATCTTTTCTGGAAGATATAATGGTCAGAAAAAGCTTCATCTTCATTTTCTAACTCATATACTTTCATTACCTTGTAAATACATGTTCTAACCCTCAACTCACAAGTTCCAGGCTAAAATTTTCCTTATCTGTGAATATATGAAAGATGAGATAATTACAAGCTTAAAGTTTTAGAAATGTGATTCTAATCTGGCTACAAGTAGGTGGTATTCTATTAATACAATGTTGATAATAAAAGTACTAATAACATTTATTGCATAAAAATTGTATGCTAGGCCACGTGATAAATATTTTACATTCATTATGTAATAACCGGTGATTTTGATACTATTATAATTGCTAATTATATTTTTGCTAACCCAAGTTTTGAAAAATGAAGAATTAGTTCTCAAACAGGTTAAGGACTTGCAAAAGTCACACAGCTGGGAGTAGCCAAGGTGGGGTACAAGCCCAGATCTACTTGAGTGAGAGAGAGTGAAAAGGAGAGAGAATGATAAAGAAAGGAGGGCTAGGGAAAAAGAATTGCTTTTGAAAGAGTGACTTTGAATATGACTAAATCTGTCTGATCAAAACTGTTTATGCTATCCCTTAGCATTCTGTCATATAAACCATCATAATTAATTTGATTTTACTCATTTCTGAATTCTTTTTTTATGAGAAAAATGATTGTTGAGTGGCTGGTATATGCCAGGCCCTGTACAATGTATACAGAACATAATGTGGAGCAAAACAGACATGGTCTTTGCCCTCCAATCTATCAACCAAGCAGGAGAAACAGACATCAATCAAATAATTCCAGAAGTAAACATGCCATTACACACTGAGATGCATGCTAAAGACATGGTGGAGGAACATGGTACCATGAGGCTTTATGACAGGTGTGTTGGTCCAGGTTCTCCAAGAGGCAGACACCAAAGATTTGTTGGGGAAAAGGGGAGAGAGGCAGCAGGAGCTAGGAGAGTCATCAGATCACAAAGCAGGTCTACGCCTCGCAGGAAGCACCCAAGCCGGAGTCACCAGTCAGAGGCATTCTCCGTCTCCCTGCCGTGTTCTGTCGCTGCCTGGGAGCAGCTCTGGGAAGCGAGGATCAGAGAGATGCATCAGTGGAGTCTGTTACTCTCCCTGCAGTCAGAGATCTGGAAGGCACCTCCTGTTGGTGACCACAATAGGAAAGTGACATGGAGTGATAAGAAACACTTCCCTAAGGAAGTGATAGTTACTGGGTTTGAAAAAGGACTGGCCCTCACAAGGTGAATGGGATGAAGGGGCATGTGGGTACTCAATTTTATAAGGTTGGAACTCTGTGAAATACTTTATAAAATACCTGTCAGTTCTGCAGGGCATCCCCATGAATCCCCATGACAAGATAGTACAAGGTGGGGAAACCCTGGAATTAGACCAACTGGACAATCCTTAGGGATTCCTGGCCCCGAAGGAAAGGCCAGACTGCCTATTAGGCACTTGGCCTCCAAGATTTAGTCCTTGTCCTATTGTTAGCTTTCTAGAAATCACCACCTAATCTGTAAAGCTAGGATCATGTCATTAATTAACTAACACACATCAGTGATTGGTTGAATAAAACATAAATTAGGGGAAGGTGCTACTTTTATTCAGTTAGCATAATGTTTTTCTTCACCTGCTGTAGTTTCACTAAAATGACTCTAGGTTAATCACAAATAGAATTTTGTCCCCTCTGGGTGTAATAGCTATTTTCAAAACAACACAAATAGCCAGTTAATAGGAATCGGATCATCCTTCTGACTTTGGAGGGCCCCTGCTGTGGCATCCAATTCTCCAAGTGTGTCCCTTCTGTCCCCTGAGGACAGCCCACTGTGCTCAATGCCCTGGCCAGTACGGTTTGTAATTGGTGTCAGACTTGCTTTAAAATGAATATCTTTAGAATATACTTTATATTTTCAAAATCAGAATATAAGAAGTCCACACTTCATATTCACAAAACTCAATAGAATCTGACATGATTGATTCAACAGGTCAGAGTCAGAAAAGTTTGTTGATTAATTTCCATTTTAGATGTATGCAATATGAATTTCTAATTAGCCTGGTAGGTTTCGTGGTGGACGTGAGTTTATCTCAGATGACATGTTGTGTTAGTCTGTTTTGCATTGCTCTATAGGAACGCCTGAGGTAACTTATAAAGAAAGTGTTTATTTGGCTAACAGTTCTGCAGACTGTACAAGAAGCATGGCACCAGCATCTGCTAGTGGTGAGGACTTCAGGAAGCTTCCAGTCAAGGCAGTAGACAAAGGGGGAGCGGGCATGTCACATGGTGGGAGAAGGAGCAAAGAGAGAGGAAGAGGTGCCAGGCTCTTTTAAACAGCCAGCTCTGACGTGAACTAACGAAGTGAGAACTCACCCATTACTGCAGGGAGGGCACCAAGCTATTCATGAGGGATCCGCTCTCATGACCCAGACACCTCCCACCAGGCCCCACATTCAGCACTGGGAATCAAATCTCAACATGAGACTTGGAGGGGCCAAATACAAATGGTATCACACATCTAACTGGGTGTCTTGTGTAACAGATGGATGATAACCACTCTACATCCTTTATTTGGGGGAACAACGAATTCTAGACCTGAAAGCAGGATCTATCAACCCTAAATCTCCAGGACAACATTCTTTGTATTTGAGTATAACAATTGAGTATTCCAACTTTCTGGCTGACCTGCAGGTGTCAGGAGTTGGTCTCAGCATGAACCAGAGTGAGGCCTGAGGCTCTATTGAAGCACTTGTACATTTGAAGTCCTCTGGGCCCTGCCCTTATTCAAGCCCCTCCTGGACCACTGCCCAGTTTCCCACCTGACCTGTCTTTCTGCCTACCTGATTGGCTGGCTTTCGTCCTGCTATAAAAGTGACTATTCTAAATCTCAAAAATCTAATCATGCTATTTCCCTACTTGAAA
This sequence comes from Cheirogaleus medius, assembly GCA_008086735.1. Taxonomy (NCBI): domain Eukaryota; kingdom Metazoa; phylum Chordata; class Mammalia; order Primates; family Cheirogaleidae; genus Cheirogaleus; species Cheirogaleus medius. The sequence goes on from VBSM01001124.1 coordinate 6,367,584, forward strand.
TTATTTAACATCTTGGCAGTGCTTTCTGGCTAAAAGTGCTAACTCCTCAGCTTGGCATCAGCCCTTCATGATCTGGTCCCTCTCTGTCCCTCCAACTTCACTCCTTCCATACCACGTGCCCAGGCTCCACATCATGCACAGACCCCGCTCACCATTTACCAGACATGCTGTGCCACTCTGACCTCTGGCTTTGCACCTGCTGTTCCCTCTGCCTACAACTTCCTTCCCATCCCTTCTTCACCCAGCCTGACTCCTGATCACTTTTTAGGATGCAGCTCTGTTGTTTTCTCCTTGAAAATGTCATCTTTACTTTGACATTTGTGCCCAGCCTTGGCTGTGTGCTTTACCACGTGTCTGTGCACCTTGACGTCCTTGTTTTTCAAAAAAGATCCTTTTTAGATAAGATTCACATACCAAAAAAAAAAATCACACACTTCAATGTAACATTCAATGGGTTCTATTACATTCACAGAGTTGGGCAACCATCACCACAATCTAATTTCAGAACATTTTCATCAGCCCGAGAGAAAACCCCAAACCCACCATTAGTTAATCCTCTTCTCTCAACTCTCCCAACCTGCGGCAACCACTGATGCACTTTCTGTGTCTATTTATTTGCCCACTCCACACATTTCTATGAAGGGAATCCTATAACATACGGTCTTTGGTGACTGGTTTCTTCCACTTAGTGTAATGTTTTCAGGATTCATCCATGTTACAGTATATATCAGTCTTTCATTCCTTTTTATGGATGAATAATATTCCATTGTACAGATATGCCATATTTTGTTTATTCATCCATAAGTTGATAGATATTTGGGTTGTTTCCATTTTTTTTTAGGGATAATGCTGTTATGATCTTTCATGTACAACTTTTTTGAGGACCTGTGTTTTCAGTTTTCTTGCATATATACCTAGGAATGGAGTCACTGAGTCATATGGAAACTTTATATTTAACATTTTGGGAAACAGCCAAACTTTTATCCATACTGGCTGCACCATTTTACTTTCCCACCAGCAATGTACAAGGGTTCCAATTTCTCCACATCCTCAACACTTGTTTTCTGGGTTTTTATGCATTTTGTTTTGTTTTTTATTAGAGCCATCCAAGTGGGCATGAAGTGCTATCTCAATGTAGTTTTAATTTGCATTTCTCTAATGGCTAATGATGTTGAGCATTTTTTCATATGTTTATTGACAACTTGTATATCTGCTTTGGAAAAATGTCTATTCAGATCCTTTGCCAATTTTTTAATTGGGTTATTTGACTTTTACTTATTAAGTGTTTATTAGATATTCTGGATACATGGTCTTTATCATTATATAATTATATAATTTCTAAATATTTTCTCCCATTGTATGGGTTGTATCTTCAGTTCTTTATAGTATTGTTTGTAGCACAGATGTTTTTAATTTTGATGAACTCCATTTCATCTATTTTTTTCTTTAGTTGCTTATACTTTTGGTGCCATATCGTAAAAGCTTTTACTTAACACAAGGTCATGAAGATTTACTCCTACTATTTTTCTAAAAATTTTATAGTTTTAGCACTTCTACTTAGGTTGTTGATTCATTTTAAGTTAATTTTCCTGTATGGTATAAGAAAGAAGTTCAACTTCATTTTTTTTTTAATGTGGGTATTCAGTTTTCCCATACCATTTGTTGAAAGACTATTCTTTCCCCCATTGAATTGCCTTGGCACCATTGTCAAAAGTCAATTGACTATAAATGCAAGGCATTATTTATAGACTCATAATTATGTTCCATTGATCTGTACATCTATACTTATCATCAGTATCATAATAGTAATTACTATAGGTTTATAGTAAATTTGATTTTAGGAAGTATCAGTCCTCCCATTTTGTTCTTTTTCAAAAATAGTTTGGTTATTCTTGGATCTTTGCATTTTTATAATACCAGCTGGGATTTTGGGAGGGATTACGTTGAATCTATAGATCAATATTTACTCACTTTTCTGATTTATAAACATGGGATGCCTTTCCAATTATCTAGGATTTCTTAAATTTCTTTCAATAATGTTTTCTAATTTTCAGAGTACAAGTGTTGAATATTCACTTACACTTGGGTTAAATTTACTCCTAAGAATTGTATTATTTTTGATGTTACCGTAAATGGAATTTTCTTTAACTTTATTTTCAAATTGTCTATTGCTAGGGTATAGATATCCAACTGAATATTCTATATTGATCTTGTATGCTGAACTTTTGCTTTTTTAGAAGCAAGATTTAATATCCAAACCAAAATAAACATTATTACTTCTAATAGTTGTTTGGTGAATTTCTTAAGATAGTCCATATGTAAGATTATACCTTCAAATTGAAATCATTTATTCTTTCCTCCAGTCTTGATGTATTGTATTTCTTCTTCCTACCTAATCCTCCTTGTTAGAACTTTCAAAACAATATTGAATAACAATGGCCAGAGCAAACATCTTTGTCTTATTGCGGATCTCAGGGAGAAAGCCTCTAGTCTTTCGCCACTAAGCATGATGTTAATTGTAGCTAGGAAAAACTTAAGAAATATGTAAGATCCTTTTGAAGAACAATATTTAAATTTAATTTTTAAATATTTTAATATTTAATTTTAAATATTTTAAATTAATACTTTAAATATAATTTAAAAAGTAATATGTAATATAAAATATATACAACTTATTGAATTTTGTAAAGACATCAAAAATTTTCAAAACACAATCAACCCTTGAGCAACCTGAGGGTTAGGGGCACCAATTCCCTGTGCAGCCAAAAATCCACACATAACTTTTAACTCCCCCAAAACTCAACTACTAATAGCCTAGTGTTGACTGGAAGCCTCATTAATAACATAGCAGTCAATTAACACATATTTTGTACATGTATTATATACAGTATTCTTACAATAAAGTGAACTATAGAAAAGAAAATGTTATTAAGCAAATTATAAGGAAGAGAAAATATATTTACTATTCTTTAAGTGGAAATGGATCATCATGAAGGTCTTTGTCTTCACCATCTTCACAGTGAGTGGGCTGAAGATGAGGAGGAAGAGGAAGGATTGGTCTTGCCGTCTTAGGGGTGGCAGAGGTGAGAGAGGTGGAGGAGTGGGAGAGGAGGCAAGAGAGGCAGGCACACTCCACTCGGTGTAACTTCTATCAAAAAAATCTGCATGTAAGTGGACATGTTGTTCAAACCTATGTTGTTCAAGGGTCAACTGCAGTCTTATTTATTTAATTACAGCCAAACCCCCTCAAAGGATTTTCTTAATGGAATTTGTATGCTTGATTTGAAGTTTTCTAAAGAGAAAATCTATGAGTGTTGCAAAGAATATTTTGAAAAAATAATAAGAGCATACTTAAAATTACATTAATGAAAAGTGCCTGTGTTATTTTAATAGATCACAAATCACTAGAAAACAATAGAAAGTGAAGAAACAGAGATTCATATACATATGTAGTGTATTTGATAAATTTGCCATTTTAAATCAGTGAGGAAAAGATCAACTACTCAAAAAAGGCTAACAACCACCTATGCTTTAGAGGAAAATAAATTTAGATATCTGTGTCATACTGTACACCAAAAGTAAAGTCCAGATAAATTAATGAGTAAATATAAGAGGAGGATTTTAAAATAATTTCAGAGAAGGAAAAATGTCTTAAATAAGACAAAAAATATTCCTCAGTTTGGAAACAACTGACAGTTTTGACTGTATCTCAAAAGGTATTATGAACAATATTAAAAGCCAATGAACTAAAGAACACAATTCAGATATGTATATATGAAAAAAAATAACCCCAAAGAAAAATAGATGAAAGTGACAAATAGGTAATTTCCAAAAAAGAATATAAAAATGTCTTATAAGCATATGAAAATATCGTCAATGTCACTACTAATCTCAAATGCAATTTGCAACACAATGAGATAATACTTTTTCCTTACTAGATTGACAAAACTTTAAAAGATTAATAATATCTGGTGGTGGCATTCTAATATACTATTGATAAGAATATAAATTAGCATGGCTTTGGAATGCAATTTGGTTCTGTCTATCAAAAACAAGAATAAAAATGTTCAGGTGAAATACTTTTATAATCAAAATGCCACACTGTACCCTGTAAATATATACAATTATTATTTGTCAATTAAAAATAAAATTAAAAAATAAAAAAATACTTGTGAATGTGCATAAACATATATATGCAAAGATGGTACATGTTTTTATAGCAAAATATTGGGGGCTAAATATATACCAACAGGAAAATGAATATGTTTCTTATACTGCATTCATTTATTCATACCAGAGAATACTGCTGAATGGTTAAAGCGAATGAGATAGATCTACATTTCTGGCATGGAATCATTTCCAGGGTATAAATATTGAAGTGACAAACATAAGTTGCAGAAAGTAAGCGCAGGGAAAACCATATAGTTAGAAAAAGAAAACAAAAACACATTAGGGGTGTGTATGTATTTATTTAATGTAAATTAAAGAATATATTGAAAATTTGTGCATCAAAGTGTTGACTGTGGGAAAGGTTACAGGTAGCGTGGGACACCAAAGGAAAATTTGTCTTTTTTTTAAATATTTCTCTGTTTGTCTCAGTCACTTAGTGTTGCTACAAAGGAATACCTGAGGCTGGGTAATTTTTAAGGAAAAGAGGTTTATTTTCTCGTGGTTCTGCAGGCTGTACAAGAAGCATGGTGCCAGCATCTGCTTCTAGTGAGGGCTTCAGGCTGCTCCCACCGTGGTGCACGGAGCAGGGGAGCCTGCCTGCACAGAGATCGCGTGGTGAGAGAGGAAGCGAGAGAGGGTAGGGGCGAGCCAGGCTCTTTTTGTAACAACCAGCTTTCATGGGAACTAATAAAATGAGAACTCTCCCCGCACACTGGGCATTAATCCATTCATGAGGGATCCACCCTGTGACCCAAACACCTCCCACCAGGCCCCACTTCCAACGCTGAGGATCAAATTTCAACATGGAGTTTGGAGGACAAACATGGAAACTCTACCACTGTCATTTACATCTTTACTGTGTGATGTATTCACTTATAGGATTGAAACGAAATAAAAATAGAAAAACAAACTCTTTCTCAGATAAGATATACTTGATTTCTTTGAAATCTTCTAAAGGACAAATGGCTAAGGCAGAATTTTAAAGTAACAAGAAAGAGGTAGGTAGTGGCAAAGCTTTCAAACAGGAACATATTAAATAAGGTTTAACAAAAGCCAGACCACTAGCTGGTTTTCATTGTGCTCTATAATACAGCTTTAAAAAAAAAAATCCAGTATGCATATATTATAGTTACTTCAAACATTAAACCATATTTTACAACATTTGGGGTATATGGTAACCCTCTGCAAGTAAGATCATTCAGTCAACTGGAATTTTTCTTTGTGAAATGAGAATCAGAACTACGACTCTCAATGACAAGTCCCTAAAATAGAGGTGACGGCTTGTTGTTCTGTTGGTTCTAAGTAATCAGTACTCTCAAGCCCGCAGCAGAATAGAATGTCAAGGAAAATATACGCCCTGTTTAGTCCAGCAAATTCTTTACCACAACAAGTTAAGTTTCCTCTTGGTGGTCATAAGTTTAAGCAGAAAGATTAATTTGACATACAAGAAAGAAGATATATTACGGCTTGAAAAGGAGAAAATGGAATTCACTTTAGCAAAGGAAGAAAGAGCAGGCTGCACGGTGGCCTCATAACTCACCACTGTAAGACAAGATTCTCTCAAGTGCTTTCTTATAAATTAGGAAGGAACACAGTGTTTTTTACTAAGTGTCTTAACAAAAAAAATCACGTTCTTTAAACCAGTGTTGGGAGAAGCTTGAAAAGAGGCGCTAGGGATTATGAGCAAGGGATATGGTAGTTAAAATCCCTTCAAATGTAAATCCAAGCAGGAGTGAGAGAATGTTGTCATCAATCTCTTTCCAGCTTTTTTAGACAGTCTCTTTAGACTCTTTTGACAGTCTTTTCGACCAATTCTTTCATTAGTTGAGAAAACTAAGGATTTGATAGGTAAAATGACTTGGCCATGGCCACATGGCTACCTTGTGGTAGACATTCATAGGTCATAGTATATTTGAAGCAGTATTTCTATATGTCTCATAGGTTTTGGAGCATTGGTATTAGCAAAATGCAAGAAAAGGACTAGAATTTGTTGGTGAATTTATGCATTATCTTATCATTCATTGATGTAGTCATTAGCAAGCATTTACCACAAGACAGGCACTCTGCTGCACATCAGAATGTGAAATAAAAAATGAATAAAAGCCTCAGATTGCAGTAGGCTCAGAGTCCCTGAGGGTAGTCATGAAGGAAAAATTGTAGGAATTGTCATCAGTCTATGGGTCGCATTACTGTGTCAAATAAGGACACATTTCCTAGTCCATTCTCTCTGTCCATCAAAATAAAACACCACAATGGGGTGCCTCTGACGTCCTGTTCTACATGAGCACTGGCACATGAAGACTTCCCAAGTCCGCTTCTGTATGAAAGGAGGTATACGAAGTGTACATAGCATTATGTTGAATAAATGTGGCAATTTCCTCCTTTTATAACAGCTCTTTACTGTATTTTCCAAAGGTATTGTGAAAACCAGATGTGGGAATTAAAATACAATAGAAAGTTATCTGGGTATGATATTTGACTTAAATTCCAGTAGAGGAACCCATTGGTTTGTAACCACGAGTGAAAAAGGTATCTAAGGGTTTGGCTGTTCTTGAGTCATCATCTAAGGCACACTGGTTGATGTCTATCCGATTGCAAGGGAATTAATTATTAGTAATCTTTTACTATTATTTTCCTATCTTAAATGATGTTCATAATCAAATTCTTCCTTTAGTCTTTAAATATTCTTCAGAGATAACTGAGCCCCATTTTGAGTTCTTCTGTCCTCTAAGAACACAAACTGCCCTGCTCAGAAAACAGCTACATTACCCTCTTTGGGCTTGTTGCAGCCCTAAACAACCCCACCTCACCCCACAGTTCCTTCTATTCAGCGTTTCCAAATCGCACAGGTCTCCTCACATGTACCCAGTGGAATTTCCCTCCTCATACAGCAAGTATCTGCTGAGCACTCAACTATGAGCCACAGCTGTGCTGGTCACTGGGTATGCAAAACAGACTTGGTCCCAGACAGAGTAGTTTAGGGTTGAGGTCTTAGGGTTCCCCTACTGCTTTTAAAATCCCTGCCTAAAAAAGGGCCTAAGAAAACGTGGGATTCCTTAGCTTTTTGGGTATCAAAGTTGCTCACAATGCTAAGGAAGCTCTCTCTGCTGCAATGCCTTTTCTCACATCCCTCCAGTGTCTTCTTTAATATCTACCACACAATATTTATTGACATGATGTAATGGGTTGAAAGTTGCTCCTCTAAAAAATATGTCCATCCAAAACCTGTGGATTTAATCTTATTTGGAAAAGGATCTTTGAAGATGTGATTAGGTTAAGGATCTCCAGATAAGATCATCCTGGATTTAGGTCGGTCCCTAAACCCAATGATAAGTGTCCTTATAAGACAAAGTCAGAGGGAGATTTGAGACAAAGAGTCACAGAGAAGGCTGAATAAAGATAGAGGCAAAGACTGAAGTGATGTCACTGTAAGCCAAGGAGCACCTGCAGCCAACAGAAACTGTAAGAAGCAAGGAAGGATTCTTGCCTGAAGCCTTCAGAGGGAGGTGGCTCTGCTGACACTTTGATTTCAGACTTCTGGCCTCCAAAATTGTGAGAAGAATAAATTTATGTTGTTTTAAGCCAACAAATATGTAGTAATTTGTTACAGCAGCCCTAGGAAACTAATACACATGAGAATATGTTAAGAATATATTTCTGTATGAAATATGTAATATACAAAACACCATATAAAGTTTAATACCATTTTTGTGGAAAGAACAATATACAGATCATGCACAGGAAAGAAAATGGGAGCATACACACACCAAAATATTGACAGTTATTATCTCAGGAGAGTGGACTACAGGTGATACTGAAATTTTCTCAATAAATTTCATTTATCCTCCACAGAACACCTGCTATAGGCTATTTTTTCTTGGTTGTGATTAATTTGATGAAATGTGAAGTGACAGATAAATTAACTAGTTTTATATAATCATTCTACTATATATATATATATTTCAAAACATTACAGTGTATCCCATAAAAATAAATACTTACTATTTGTCAACTAAAAATAAAAGTTAAAAAAATAAGTAAGTAAAATGTGGGAATTATTTTTTAAAAAGAGAATTATTATTTAGAGAATTTTTAAATCCTCCAACCAAGAGAAATTTTTAGTATAAAAAAAGTGCTGTCAGCAGGTTGTGCCCCACAATGGTGCAGTGTGCAATAGCAGAGGCTAAGAATTAAAGAAATTTGCATCGCTCCCTCTTACTAGTAGGCTGACTTGGAGCAACGATTAGGTTTTTTGGTTAGTAAAATATGATTAATAGCTCTGTAGAAAAAAATGATTTTTTTAAATAAGGAAAATGAGGTTATAGATATAAAGAGTAATTTGTTTTTTTCTAAAGATTTAAATAAATTTGAGATAAAATTCACTCACATTAATTTTTCCAAAGCACCAATTCTTGTTACTTTATATTTTTTCTACAAGTCTTGCATGCCAAAATTAGTGAACCATCTAAATTAATGCTATTCAAGGCCCTCTAGCTTCTTTTGACTTTTTAGTCAATAAATAGGACATACTTAACTTTGCATGGAACCTGTGGTAAGTGACATGTATGTGTTTCTGTGTGTGTGACATGTATGTCTTGATAACCAATAGTAGACACATTCATAACAAGAAGAATTTAAATTTTATTTTTCAGAAGTCATCCTAGTATAAGACTATTTACTAGATTGCCATTAAGATATAAAGTCTGGGTCTGTTAAAGGTAAACCATCAAACAATAGAGGAAAATATCCGCCTATTTTTTTGTTTGGAATTTTTCATGCTTCAGAATCACCCAAAGTTATCTTCTAATTTCTGTTCTCTCTTATAGGGAGGGAATCCCAGGCAAATCTGCGATTAATTAATACTTTTAACAATTACAATCATACAATCATATGTCAAACAATTACAATCATATGTCAAACACAATAGTTAACTACATATTATTATATCTCAGAGGTAATTTTATTGTCTAAATGCCTAGAAATAAGTCGAACAACTAGCAATGAAAGAAGAAACAAAACATCCATGTTAGGTAAGATTTCATCATATTAGAAAATAAGGGATTTTTGTTTTGTTTTGTTTTCAAATCAATAGGTTTGTTCCTTCTCTCCGTAAAACCGTGGAATTGAAAAGATGGCTAAAGTGGGGAAGGGAAGTGTGTATCAAGTTGTGGGAACCACACATCATACACCTGCCCTCTGCCTGGGTCATTCTGCTACCCTCGGTCCCTGCTAACAAGCGTCCCATTTCCATCCAGCAGAGTTTGATTCCTCAATAACGACCACAAGAACCAAACTTTCAAGTTGCTATCTTTGCTTATTTTTTGTCCTTTCCCAAAGGCTTAGATGGGTTCTCTGGTGAATTTCTCCACTGATATGTTACTGGCACAGTTGACAGGTGCTGGAAATAGGTAATCTGGGCCTAGCAGAGTACCTCCACCCCATGGAGAGATACTGCCACCATGACATCCCTCACATTCACAGCCCCCGAGCGACACAGACGGGACCCACCAGTGCTGTTTCTTCTCCTCATCATCACAGTCCTGGGAGAATGTCTGCTTGTCTTCACGATGTGTTCTGTACACACAGATGTGAGTGACACTAGCGATTTTCTTATTCTCATACAATTTGGAAAGAGCCATTTTTACCTGTTTGTACAAACTGAGCCAAATGTGCCTGAAAATTACTCCTGTGGTCAGTAATAATGCCATGATCAATCAAAGGTAATTTTTCTGTTTGATTTTCCCCGACACCGAACGCTTTAACTGGATTTTCTGGCTGACGTGCGTAAACAAGGTCATCTTCACACGCAATGTCTTCCTCAGCAGTTTTCCAAACAAGCTCACATTTTGGGGCAGTGGGAGTTAGGACTTCAACATATGGATTTTTAGGGGACACAGTTTAGCCCATCTCACCCTTCTTGTTTTCAGGAACTTTCCTCATGCTCCGTCAGTCGCACGCCACTGTCCCAGCCCCTGAGCGCAGCGGCGCCCCCGCCCGCCTGCGCACCTGCTCATCCGTGCGCCTGCGCACCTGCTCATCCGCGCGCAGAGGAACCGGAAGCCCTGGCTCCTCACCGAAGGCCTCGCTCGGCTGCACTGTCGCGTCCCTCCACGAATACTTATGCTTCCTCTGTTACCACTGTGCCATTCTTTGTTTCTATTTATTTTATTTATTTTTTGTTTCTCCACCATTTTATTGTTTTTTATTTTTTTAATTAATTAATTTATTTCAGGATATTATGGGGGTACAATGTGCCATTCTTTGTTCAGTGGATTTTCAGACCGCATTTATTAAAATTTTATTTTCTGTGCCTGTCTCCTGTTAGCCGATAGGAGATGCCCTCAGAGCCAACACAATACCTATTTTATATTAAGTGATCAACGTGTATATGTATGTGAATGAATAAATAAACCATAACGTGCTGAATGTTTATTGATATTTTGTGTTAAGAATATTCCTTTGTTGCCCGGCAGAGCATTTTCATATATATCATCCTAAGAAAGAGACTATTTGGTGTCTGGAATATCAAAAGGCTGACCAGAGACTTGGCAAGCTATGCAGAAAATGCATGAAAACTCCCCACAAGTTCTTAGAGGGAAATTTTATGACCTAAGGGAGAAAAGTAATCGAAATATCTTAACTAGAAACAAAATGCTGAGGACCATAATGTAACAAACTTTACACTGTTGGTAAAATACATTTTCATTTTCATTTTCTTGGTGGCTTAGGGAATAACAACTCAGGAATTGCTTTAATAGTTTCTGGAAATTAAATTGCTTTGTTCCTACCTAAAACATTTCCCTAATTACACCCACTCCTAAAGTACTACTTTCTTATCCAGATAGAAATAAATATACCTTAACCTCTTGCAATCATTATATGGCACTGTAAATTTAAGAACTGCTATTACCATTTCTCATACCTTTGCTTTTCTATTAGCTACAACATGCAGAGAGCTCCTGTGGTTTTAGTGTTGGGTATTCGATTGAGACTTACTACGAGTTCAGTTTTCCCCTTAATTGGTAACCTCATGCCCAGGAATTACCTCTGAAAGATTGCTGTGAGAGTCACTAGTAAACCCCAGGCATCCGGTGACAAATGATGGCACAATGACAGGGGATGGCTTGCAATAAGAATAATGACATCAAGATTTTTTCCCCCTGTAGGAATCAAAGCCTCCTAGTCCCCCAACATTTTGTCAAACTATAGGGAGCAAAGACCCCTGACCCATAAAGGTTTCCTGAAAAACCACTGACATAAGGGAGATTGATTGATAATAGGAGGAAAAAGATACAAATTTATTTAATGTGTATACTTGGGAACCCTCAGAATGAAGATTCAACTCTTCAATAAGATACAAAGGTTTTTAAAGAATGGGGCCTTAGGCCTGGTACCGTGGCTCATGCCTCTAATCCTAGCACTCTGGCAGGCCCAGCTGGGAGAATCGCTTGAGGCCAGGAAGGGAGTTCTAGACCATCTTGAGCAAGAGCAAGACCGGCTCTACTAAAAATAGAAAAATTAACCTCAGCTACTCAGGAGGATGAGGCAAGGAAGATCGCTTGAGCCCAGGAGTTTGAGGTTGCCTTGAGCTATGATGACACTACTGCACTCTAGCCAGGCGACAGAGCAAGGCTTTGTCTAAAAAAAAAAAAAAACAAGAATGAATGGGGCCTTGGAGAGCAGGTTTTGGGGAGGGAGAAAGGAGAGGCTTGACTAGTAAAGGTGGTTCTGTTATGTAAATGAAACCTTACAGGTAGAAGCCCTCACCCACCAAAGACAGCTTTGCAGCATTACTTCCATTTGTGACTCATGGCAGCCATCTTAAAATACGTCAAAGAAATATATTTTGGGGTAAAATATTTCTAATTTCCTTTATCTCCAGTTTCCCAATTCTGCATTGAATCCTCCATAATTTAAAACTAGCTTCTGTTTGGACCATAGCCAAGTCTACAGTTCAGCAAACATGCTGAGATCTTGCTAGTGGCCATGATAATCATTAATGTGGAATCCCACCACATTTGTGGCAACTTCAACCTTAGCTCATCCTCAAGGTCAATTCCATCCTTTAGTTCAAGCTAAAATATTTGGAGTCATTCTTGAGTCCTATTTTCCCTCACCACCACATCCAATCTTGCCAACTCTTTAGGGAAATCCTATTGATTCTACCTTCAAAATGTATACAGAATCCAACTCTCCCCCCTCTCTCTGATGCTACCGCTCTAGTACTAGCTGTTACCATCCCATGCTTAGATTAATGGAATAAGTTCCTAATTGTTTCCCTGCTTCTCTACAGAGCAGCCAGAGTTTGTATTAAAATGTGAATGAGATCATGTCACCCCTCTGCTCAGAACCTTCCCATGGCTCCTCCCCAACTTATTCCATGAAAAGCCAAAATCTTTCCAAGGGCCTACCTGGAGAAAGGCACCCTTCTGCCTCAGGTGCTTTCCAGGCTGCCTCCTGTCACCCAGTGCTGTTCTTCTATCTCCTTCAAGTGTATGTTCAGTCATCACCTCTGAAACTAGATTGACCCTGACCACATGAGTTAAACTACAAGCAGTTCCTTTCCCTGTACTCTTGTTCCTCTGGCTCTACTTCACGTTTCTATTATTTGTGGCACTTGTTACCTTCTAGCATACAAGGTAATTTCTGCATTTATTAGCCAACTCTTTATTGTCTAACATTCTCTACTAACACAGAGACCATTTCAGGGCAAGAATATTCGTCTGTTTTATTCACTCAATAAATATTTCTTGATGAATGAAAGAATTCAAAATAGATGTGCAAACTAGTGTGCATTGGCTGAATTGCACCTAGAATTCTAGATGAGTTGAGGCCAGCCCCTTCAGCGAGCTGAAACTCTGTACTGATCTGGTCTTCTGACCTTGCACTCAAACTTGCCCTACCTGGTGGTGATTCTCTTTCCCTTAGTCATGAACACACAGCAGCTACTAATGTTTTGAGCATGTGATATGTTCTAGATTTTGTCCTAAGTTCTTTGAGTACATTATTATTTCGAATCCTCACAATATCTCAACAAGGTTAGGTAGTATTAGCCCCATTTTGCAACTAGTAAACTGAGACTCAGGGAGGTTAAAAACTGTCCCAGCTAACAAAACTAACAAGCAACACATCTGTGATTTGAGCCCAGATCTGTCTGACTCCTAAGCCCATCCTCTTTGCCACTATGGTAAACTCTTCCTTTCCATGTTAAATTCTGCATTTAGTAAATGGTGTTATTTGAGGTTTTAGGAAGAGATCTGATTTTGGAGTAAGAAATTCAGGTTTGAGTCATTTATTTGCTGTGCACATATGTTACTTGGGAATCCCTGATCTCATTGTTCTCATACCTAAAATGAGAGTAAAATGTCTGGTTTGAACCTAAACAGGCCAGTTTTCATGAGATAAAACAGAAATCACACTATAAAATTGCAAAATCCTATTCAATCTAAAATTTTCATTTTAATAGATGCATTCACTGGTGCCTATGGCTAATATTTTGCATAGAAAAGAACTGATCAAAAAGGAAGGAAGTCAATGGAGACCAGTTTCAAGTCAGGCATATAAGGAGCAAGAAGTAATCACTCTGTTTGCAGTCCTAACAAGTAAAAAGCTGGACAAACTGAAAAATTAACAACTGTTCTTAGAGCCATCAGAGGATTAAGGTCACAGGGAAAACTGTGGCCCCCAAAATTGGAGAGAGAGAAAGGCAAATACAGAGAATTATGACTTGCAGGAGCAGAAACCCACAAGCAGAAACCGCCAAGGGAACCAGAGTGGGGATAGGAAAACCTGAACTGTAATTGATGAATGAATTTCTGGAGACTCGGTATAAACAAGCCTGAAAGGAGTAAACTCCAGGGACACCAAGTCACAGGGGCCCTCCACATTTTTGTGAGTTTTACCTCCAGGTGCTCTACCAGTTTTTCATAGTAAGAGCACTTTGTTCTTCGTAATAAGGTTTTCCTCAAGAGAAAATAGCTAACCACTGCCCAACCTGCTGGGTTTTATCAGAGTCTTTCTGACCTGGGACAAGGATGTACCCAACTCTGGCCTTCCACATAAGGGGAGAAAAATAACCGACTTCAACCCAATCTGGCCACCTTGTCTTACCTAAGGGGAGTGAGGGGGGAAGTGAAGTGCTTGTGAAGCTCACAGTCCAAAGGCACAGGCTCACTAAAAGACTGAAACCTAATTAAAGGACAGAGAACATTTCCCCAAGCCCTGACACCTTATCACCACATTACTGAAGGCCTGTTGACAGCAGCTCCTTTTACCCAGTACATCATGTATGGCTATCAAGAAAACAATTTTAAGGCATACTAAAAGGCCAAAAACAGTTTTAAGAGACAGAGTAAACATCAGAACCAGACTTAGATATGACAGGGATATTAGAATTATCAAACTGGGGATTTAAAACAATCGTGATTAATATGCTAAGGCCTCTAATGAATAAAGCAGATAGCATGCAAGGACGGATGGACAATGTAAGAAGAGAGATGAAAATCCTAAAAAAGAATCAAAAAGAAATGGTAGAGATCAAAAACAGTGTACCAGAAGTTGAGAATGCCTTTGACGGTTTATTGGTAGACTGGACATGGCTGAGGAAAGAATCTCTGAGCTTGAGGATATATCAATAGAAATTTCCAAAATGGAAAAGCAAAGAGAAAAAAGACTGAAAAAAAAGTACCAGAATATCCAACATCTGTGGGACAACTATGAAAGGTATAGCATACTTGTAATAGGAAGATAAGAATGAGAAGGGAGGAAGAAAGAGAAAGAAAAATTGAGGTATCATATTTATACTGCTCTTGCCTGCCTCACTTGTTATATCTTCTTTTTACTACTGAATTGTTAAGGAGTAAAGGGGCCAAGAAGAATATCAGATATAATAATGGTATTTGTATTTACTTATAATAATAATGTCCAGATCTCTATGTTTTACCCAGGTGATCCTTTCTTTATCAACTATTGAGACATGTGAGACCATATATTAATACTTTTTAAAAATACTTTAAAATAATTAGGTGACAAATTACCATATGATCCAATAATCCCACTTCTGGATATATATCCAAAAGAATTAAAAGCAGGATTTTGAAGAAATTGCATACCCATGTTTATAGCAGCATTATTTACAATAGCAAACAGGTGAAAGTGACCCAAATGTCCATCAAGGGGTGAATGGATAAACAAAATGTGGTGTATACATACAAGATAATATTATTCAACATTAAAAAGGAAGGAGATTCTGACACAATGCTACAAAATTAATAAACATTGAGGACATTTTGCTAAGTGAAATAAGCCAGTCTCAAAGTACAAATACTATATTATTCTGATTATCTGAGGTACCTAGATAAGTCAAATTCACAGAGACAGAAAGTAGAATGGTGGTTTCCAGGGGCTGGGGACAGGGAAATGGGAAGTTGTCTAATGAGTACAGGATTTCAGTATGACAAGATAAAAAGATTCTGGAAATCTGCTGCACAACAACATGAATATAGTTAACACTACTGAACTGTACACTTAAAATGGTTATGATGGTAAATGTTATGTTTTGAGTTATTTACCACAATTAAAATTCTTTTAAATTAAAAAATAGTTGACAAAAAAGAAATAGAAAAATGTTTGATGCAATAATTACTGAGAATTTCCAAAAAGCAAACACTAAACCACAGATTCAGGAAGCTCAGAGAACACCAAGCAGAATACATGCAAAAACAAAGCAAAACAAAACAAAATGACACACATTCAAACTGCAAAAAATTAAAGGCAAAGAAAACATCTTGAAAGAAGTAAGAAGAAAAATATCTGACCTATAGAGGAGTAAAGTTAAGAATTACATATGACTTCTTTTCAGAAACCATGAGAGAAAAAAGATTAATACACAAAAGTCAATGACTTTCCTATACACTAGCAATGAACAAGTGGACCTTGAAATTAAAAACAATACAATTTACATTAGCTCCTCCCGAAAGTGAAATACTTAGATATAAATCTAAAAAAAGAATGTACAAAACCTATATGTGGAAAACTACAACACTCTGATGACATAAATCAAAGAAGAACTAAAAAAATGGAGAAATATTCCATGTTCATGGATGGGAAGACCCACTATTGATAAGATGTCAGATGATCCCAACTTTATCTATAGATTAAACACAATCTCAATCAAAATCCCAGCAAGTTATTTTGTGAATCAACAAACTGATTCTAAAGTTTCTATGGGGAGGCAAAAGATATGAAATAGGCAATATAATATTGAAGAAGAACAAAGTTGGAGGAGTAATACTACCTGACTTCAACACTTAGTATAAAGCTATGTAATCAAAGAGTGTGGGATTGACAAAAGAATAGACATATGGATCAATGGAACATAATATAACCACATTAATATAGCCAACTAATCTTTGATAGAGAAACAAAGGCAATACAATGGAGAAAATATAGCTTTTTCAATAAGGAATACTTGAATAATTTGATTCCCACATGCAGAAAAAAAAAATGAATTTAAACACAGACCTTACACCCTTCACAAAATATTAACTCAAAATGGATCATAGATCCAAATATAGGGTATAAAAACTATGAAACTCTCAGAAGGGAACATATGAAAAAATTTTGATGATCTTGAGCATGGCAATGATTTTTAGATACAACACCAAAAACATGATCCACAAAAGAATAAGTGATAAACTAGTCTTCATTAAAATTGAAAACTGCAATTCTGCAAAACACACTGTTGTGAGAATAGGAAGACAAGTCACAGATTGGGAGGAAATATTTGTAAAATTCTCATCTGAAAAAGGACTATTATCCAAAATATACAAAGAACCCTTAAAACTCTACAATAAGAAAACAAATAACCCAATTTAAAAATAGGCAAAAGACTTGAACAGACAGCTCACCAAAGAATATTTACATATGAAAAGATATAATAAAATATGAACATTATATGTCATTAAGGAAATACAAATTAAAACAACAAGATACCACTACATGCCTATTAGAATGGCCAAAATCCAGAACACTGACAACACCAAATGCTGGTGAGGATGTGGAACAACAGAAACTCTCATTCATTGCTCATGGGAATACAAAATGGTACAGCCAGTTTGAAAGAGAGTTTGGCAGTTTCCACAAAGCTAAACATGCTCTTCTATGATCCAGCAATTGATCTCCTTGGTATTTACCCAAATGAGTTGAAAAATTATGTTCACACAAAAACCAGCACTTGAATGTTTATAGCAGCTTTATTCATAATTGCCAAAACTTGGGAGCAGCTGAGATGTCCCTCAGTAGGTGAATGGATAAATAAACTGTGGTACATCCAGACAATGGAATATTATTCAGTGCTAAGAAAAAAATGAGCCATCAAGCCATGAAAAGACATGCAGGAAACTCAAATGCTTCAAGTTACTAAGTAAAGAAGTCAATCTGAAAGGCTATATACTATACAATTGAAACTACACGAGACTCTGGAAAAGTCAAAACTAAAAAAATAGTAAAAGAATCACTGGTTGTCGGGGGTTGAGGGCAGGGAGGGGATGAATTGTGGAGCACAGAGGATTTTAGAGCCATGAAAGGACTCTGTATGATACTATAGTGGTGAGTACCTGTCATTTTGCATCTGTCCAAACCCATAGGATACATAGCACCAAGAGTCAACCTTAACGAAAACTATAGACTTTGTGTGATAATAATGTGTCAACGTAGGTTCACGGATTGTAACAACTGTATCACTCTGGAGGGGATCTTGGATAGTAGAGAAGAGTGTGCATGTTTGAGGGCAGGACAAAGCTTATATTGGAAATCTCTGTACCTTCTGCTCAAGTTTGCTGTAGACATAATACTGCTATAAAAATAGTGTATTAAAAAATAAAAGGGCTGAGGTCTGTTCCCTCAGAAAGAAAAATATATGTTTTTAAATGTCTTTCTGTCCTGACATCTCTGATATTTGGCAAGAAACTTTAATCAAATAAAATAGCAAAGAAAACATGAAAGTTAAAGAGTAGCTATCAATCATCAAATTTTTCAGGTGAGATATGTACCAAAATATCTTTTTCTTTCTCTGAGGCTTAGCATAGTATTCTCTACATTGTTTATCTATTAGAAAAAATATTTGGAAGTGCTTTTTTCTCCTTTTTAAGGAAATAATGGGTAGAAAAACTCATACAAGTTTCCAGATTTCTTTATTGCAACTGTTACCAAAAGCTCGGCACTTGTCCTCAAGGCTGCATCAGAAGAACAAGAACAAGTGGTTTGAGGAGAAAGAAAGAGGATTTTTATTAATGTGCCAGCAAATGATGAGGATGGAGATGCCATTGTCCTAATAATAAGCAGAAACACAGAGCTTGGAACGGTGGGTTCTCAGCTTCAGGAAATTGCTGTTCAACTACAGTTGATGATCCTGATCGTCCCATCTCTGTCCCATCTCACCGAAGACAATCCCATGACCTGAGCCCAGAACCTCCCTCTGCCAGCTCGGGCTGAGCCATCTCCTGCAGCACAAAGAACAAAAGACATTTCCTCTGCCCCTCCCACTACTGGCCTGAGACAGGGATGCAGGTGTTAGTTCTCAAAAAGGAGTGGAGGAGGATGTTTTAAAGAGACAGAAAATATTTTTGCCATTTTTTTAGGCCAGTCCTTCTGTTATATATTCCTCCCTGTCAATATTTCCCTTCCATATCTATGGGAGGACGGGTGACTACACTGTTACATATTCACTCTTAGGACCTCTGATATACTAATGTGCATTGAGAAGTGCACTGAGAAAGTGTTTAAAATACAGTCTTTCCCACTCTAGTTTGACCAATGACCTCTTTCTACCATGGAGCATCAAATACTATGTCAAAAGACGATAGTGTTCAGAGCAAAATAACTTGAGAATGCTGACCAAGGATTAGCCATTTGTTAACATGCAGACAGACAGCCTGAGTTCACTTTGGGACATCATAATACAATTCCAAGACTTCCTCTCAGTAGAAATAGGACAGTATCATCACGAGCAAAAAAGTGACTCCTCGGAAACAAGAGAGAAGAAATTGTTATGGTGAGATCGTCAATAGAGGAAGAAGCAGCTTCTCATCCAATTCACTTTTGTTCAAATCTCAGGCTCAAGGCAAAAATCGATGAGTGATTATAATCTATAAGAAAGATAAAAATTCTTTTGTCTTGTATTCAAACTCCTGGGAAAATGCAGCCATTATCAAAATTAATTGTAAAAATATTGGTTGGTATAAATGGCTGGAACTTCTTCCCCAGCTTAAGTTTCTAAAAGAGAACCTGCTTGTTTCCCATAACAGCAGTTTTCTTAGGAGAACAAACCAATCTGAGGGTGGGGCAGGTAAAAATAGTAATTAAACAGAAGGCAATAACTTAAGATTGCATATAGCATATATTGATAAAGTAAGACAAGAGTTGGTTTAAGACAAAATGGGTCTTAACCCCGGCCAGTCCAGGTCCAGCACAACCTAACTTTTAAAGGTTACGACAAGGACTCCTGAGCAGCGTTAGAGCCAAACACAAAGTGATCTCTGCACTGGGTCGAATAGTTTCCTCTCAAAAATATTATCTGCCCAGAATCTGTGAATGTGACCTTATTTGGAAGGTCTCTGCAAATGTAATCAAATTAATATGAGGCCATAATGGAGTAGGGTGGACTCTAAATCAAATCTGACTAGTGTCCTTATAAGAAGAGTCATCTTGGACACAGACACATGCCGAGAAGAGGACGCCATGTGAAGGCAGAGGCAGACACTGCAGTGAGGCATTTACAAGAATGTGAAAGATCTCCAACAACCACAGAAGCTGGGAGACAGGCATGGAACAGAATATCCCTCAGTGCCCACAGGAGGCTCCAACTCTGCCTTGATTTAGGACTTCTGGCCTGCAGAACCATGAGGGAATCAATTTCTGTTGTCTTAAACCACCCAATTTGTGGTGCTTTGTTATAACAATCCTAGGAAACTAATAATATCTCAAACAGAGTTTTAGAAAAACATTCAAAACTACTTGTATTTTCCTTCTAGTTCCCTTTAATTACAACTTTAAATCCTGGCAAAGTGTGCCCACTTACAGTCAGTTTTGGTTGTGTTTACGTGCATCAACCTCCACCTCATCCCTCAACCCCCAGTTCCAGTTTGCCTTGGAAGGGGCTGAGATGCAACCCTGACAGGAATTTCTAAGAGCCGGTCAAGTACGTGTGCCCTGAGGTGCTCATCAGTTCAAGGTGGGAGGTTTGAGCTTGATCTGGAACTAAACTTGGACCAAGGGGCTCCCTCATAACTGGCAGCATAGAAGGTGGACTTTCCTTATTTTTATGCTACCTTCTGGCTAACATCTAAGAGGCACTAGTGGTTTTTTTTTTGGTTTTTGTTTTTTTTTTTTATGTTTTTATTTTCCCTTAACTAAACTGATGGCTGAATCATGATTTGATCAGCCAGGAGATCTAAGATCAATGACATCCTCATTGCTGAGAATAACACTGAAGAGGGAAAACATTACAAGCTAGAGGCTCCGCAGTTCACTGATTACCCTGGAGGAACCTGGAGCAGAATGGATTTCATGACGACACAGCTCAGGAATTCACTTCTTCCATTGGAAAGTGCTCCAACATGTTTGGTCGGAAGAAATGTTTTGAAGGAAACTGGACAGAGCTAATCAGGATGGAGTTTCAAAACAATGCAAACCATTTGTTTTATGTTTTCTTCAGTCTGAAAACATGTGGCACCAAAGCCGGAGGAACTAGAAAGACTCCCAAAAGCCTAATTCGCAAATATCCAACAGCTCTTTGGAGAATTTGGCTTGTGAAACAGTGCTTCTCGGGGGGTGGGGGGGGAAGAATTTTACATTTACATTAGAAGCTAGTGTAATTACTCCATACATAATCCCATCCCAAATAGAAATCTCAAGTAAATTTCATTTAATATTACATCACAGGAAATTAAGCTTTGAGGAGGGATGCCACATTTCCTTTGGATGTCTTTTGACATAACTTTATTGTGGGAGAGAGGGAATGGGTAGTGACTCTTCGAATATTTTTCATGATCATTTTTAGACATTTCACATCTGCTATAAAGACAAAAGAAGAAAGGGAGGTAAGAAGGGAAGAAGAGAGAAAGGAAATCAATCAGTAAGTATAAAGTAGTAGAAACAAGGCATTGGTAATGTGGGAAGAGAATATGAAGCCCATATCAGAAACAGGTGGCAGTCTTCTGTGAAATCAGAAAGACAAAATCACTTGCTCTTTCAACTACCGAAAGACTGGCTCTGGGGAGAAAGCATGTGCCTTTTGTCATGACCACAGTTTTATAAAAGTAAAAATTTTAAATTACTCTCTTTATTTAGAAATAAATACAGCAGTGTTGACCTATGAGATAAAAAGTGATTCAAGAAACCAATCAATAATAGTACTATAAAGACTAATAATGATGCGAGCTATAAAAGAGCGAGGTAGAAAGACGTGTAATTTAAGGATGAAGAGTTTTTGATTCGTTACTCGGCTTTGGTTGAGGAGACCGTGTATGTGGGACGCGTGACTGATGCGAAGGTGTTAACAGCGCAGGCGTGCATGGGGCTGACTCAGCAGCACGCTTCTGGGGCCCACAGCTCAGAAAAATAATGCTTTCATCCTTGGAGAGAGCCCACATGGAAACTGGAGAAAAGTCTTCCACTCACAGGGCAATACCGGCACTGACAGGTTCTTATTATCATTTCCTGTGAAAGGTGTAGTCAGGTAATATTCGAAGCCAGAGAATACAGTGACTGGCCGTGTAATTGCAGGCTGTATGTGGTACCATTTCCCAGTGATTGTCCAGTGCCCTTGAGAACCAGCAGTGTAGAGAGAGGAGTAAAATGAGAACCACAAGAATATAGACATAAAATGTCAGAAATGAAACTTTCTTAATTTCTCATGAACAAGTAAGAACAATATAGTCATCCACACCTTTTAGGAATCTTAAAGACATTCTTTCTGGTCTTGTCAACTAACCTGACAAAGATTTCCTTCTGTATTTTTTATTGAGAGTGATGTGCAGTGGCTAATTAAAAAATAAACTATTCTGTTTAGATTGTTCGCATTATAGCCTCATAAGAAACATGTGATTAAATAAAAGGCATGCCACACCTGTTTCATTCGTTTACTCCATTTACTTAGACTTTATTAAAAATATTCAGGAAATCCATTAGACATACGGTTAATTTTGAAGACATATAACATATACATTTTAAATATAGGTGATGAATTTATTGAATATTAAAAAATTAGTACTTTTATTGAAGAAAATACAGAGACAAGTTGTTATATTTTCATATCTCAGTTAAGTAGCAGTTTTCTTAGGGAATTCATCGCTTAATTTTGTCATTTATCTTAGTCAAAATGGCACCTCTCCAAGAGACCTATGGGCTAATGCCAACAGGTTGGTGACAAAAAAGAAGATGGGGGCTTTGTCTTAAATGTCTGGGATTCCCATGTAAACGCAATGTTATTGGCATGTGTCAGGCTCACCAACATGGAGATAATACAGTTATTTCTATGAACCAGGGCAATTCTTCATAAAATTCTATCTGAAAAAGGGAGTCAGTGTGGCCAATTTACTATCAGCTTTTTAAAAAAATCCATTCTTTTGTGATTCCATTCATTTTAACCACCTCTAACTTCTGAAGTCATCTGACTTCACAGCCACTTAAGAAGAACCTCAGAGAGCATGCTAGCTAGTTTCTAATGTGCTGTTTAACAGCCAACCACCAATGGAGAAAAACTTAAGATGATGGATTATGTGAATTTGGGGCCTTCTTAAAATGCATTCTCATTCAGACTCTTAGGAATTTCTAAAACATTATTTAAAAATAATTCATCCGTAAGATATGGATCTATATACAACAGAGGCCTCAGCTGAAGTTTAAATGGTGTTCCCTCTAGACTCAAGCATGTCTGGGAGTGACTGAAGGATTGGTGAGGTGGGGTCCTCAGAAATCTTTGGGGAAGAAGAGTGTCAAAGTGAGCAAGTTTGGGTGACAGGCAGTAGGCAAGTGTCTGAAGACGGAGGTGAATTTTAAGACTTTGTTTAGATTTATCTCCTGGCCCAGAGCCTGTGGACTGGTGCCTGAGTCCTAAGACAAAGACTGAGAAAGCTGAAGTAGCTGTTCCTGCAAATCTCCATATGACACCTGAGGTCACCAGATGTCTGTAGCAGCAGTGCTGGTGGCAGCTGTGGAGTTGGCAGTGGTGTTGAGACTAGGAGCTACAGCATCATGGGCAATGGTATGCTGGCTAGTGGCACCAGAGATCACAAACACGGTGGTGCCCACGGAGCCTTCAACCTTAGGCACAGGTGCTCACCCTGCCACAGCAGCCCTCGGGCATCTGTGGCTTGTCAGTGCCTTTGGAGGGTACCCAAGGAGTCAGTAGCATTCTAGAGAACCAAGGCAACTGCCTTAGACCTGGGCATTTATACGCACAGCAATAGAGGAAGAATGTTGGCAGGCAGCACATCATACCCAAGAAGCCCGGGCACTTCTAAGAAGGCAAAGGAAATCAACCTCCTGAACTTCAGTTCAATTTATCTATTGCTGCATAAGAAACCATCCTAAAATTTAGAGGTTACGTTAGTCAGAATTCCCCAGAGAAAAGAAACCAATAGGATGTGTGTGTATGTGTGTGTGTATTTATGGAGAGAGGAAAGACAGAGAGATTTATTTTAATGAATTGGTTCACATGATTGTGGGGGCTGGAAAGTCCAAAATCTCCAGGGCATGTTAGGTCTGGTGGAGGGTAAACAGTGACAAGAAAGCGGCTAAGAACAGAGAGTGGGAACCCAATTGTAGCTAGGAACCAAATTGCGGCTAGGAACTGTCCCCTGGTGGGAACACACATAGTAAAAATTCCTAGTAACCTTTAACTGACCTAGAGCTCATTATCATCTAATTAGCATAGCATGGGTGGGGCCTCGTGAAGAATTCTAGGAAAGATGCAGGTGTAGAAAGGGAAATTGCTACATAACCAACCTGTTATTTATCCTGTTATATAACACCAACCTGCCAATCTTTCCCAAAGGCGGGGAAACGGCAGCCAATCCTGCCAGGGGAAAGGCAGGACAAACTAGTGGGCATATAAAAGGCAGCATGTGCTCAGCCTTTGGGGTCTTTCTCCACTCACGAAGATGACCCATCCCACTCTCTCTGGAATGTATTTTCACTTTGTGTAACTTCCTTCCTTCCATTCTTTCTTTTATTGATATGTGATAAACTATATGTGTAAAATTGCTCTGTGTCTGTGATCACTCCGCCATCATCTCCACTCGGTACCAGTGCTCATTCTTGACACTAGGAACCAGGGGACCAGGGAACATCCACACAGATGAACCTAACAGGCAGAACAGCAGGGTGGAGAACCAGAGAAGAGCCGGTGTTGCAGCTCGAGTCTGAAGACCACCTGGAGGCAGAATTCCTTCCTCTTCAGGGGAACCTCAGTCTTTTCTCTTAGGGTCTTCAACTGATTGGATGAGGCCCACTCAGATTATGGAGATTAATCTGGTTTTCTCAAAATCTACTAATATCAATCACATCCAAGAAACACCTTCACATAGACATGTAGATTGGTGTTTGACCAAAAACGGTGCCATGGCTGCCATGGCTTAGTCAAGTTGACCATAAATTAATCATGATAGTGGCTTAAAGAAAGCACATTTAAACATTTTTAATGATTCTGTGGCTTACCTGGGACTCAGCTAAATGGTTCTGTTTAGTTACTTGTTGACGAACAACAAACCACACACGCTCAGTGGCCCAAACCACACCTCCTTTATTATTTCTCACAATTCTTTGATGGATTTGGGCTCAGGTGGGCGGTGGTCCTGCTTGTCTTGCTTGGAGCCTCTCATGCGACCACAGGTGGGATGGACTGTCAGGGTGGTTTCATTCACAAGTTTGGGACTTGGGCAGGAATATCTGCCAAGCTAAGCTCAGCTGGGATGTGAGGACAGCTGTCTCCCTCTTTCACGTGCGTCTCAAGGCCCCTCCTTAGTGGACTCATCATGTGGTCTGCTGCACCACAGCTGAACTTCTTACACTGCCACTCGGGGGTCCTCAGGACCCTCTCAGGCTCTGGTTCAGAACTGGCACAGAGTTACTTCTATCATATTATATGGGTTAAAATAAGGCACAGGGTCAGCTTAGATTCACTGTGGAAGGGAAACTACATGGGCTATGAATATCAGCAACCCAGTTCAGGATCTGGTTCACGTGTCACACTCCTAAACTGATTTTCCTAGAATTCCTACAGAGCAGGTGGGAGTGGAACCAAAGAAACACTACTTGATGGCCATTGCTACTCTATCCACAGACAGAGAGAGCCTGGAGAACATAGGTAGGGAAAGAGGCAGGGGACTCAGCAGCCAAGGACGGTGGGTGGGTTCCTCCTCTCCAGCACACAAGCACAAGGCTCCACTGCCTGGTGGAATGTTTTGCATTTCTACAGCAAGAAAGCCAGTGTCTTGAGTAAAGACACTCAAATCTCTACCTTTGTTACCTTAAGTCTCCATAACATTCATAACTATCAACTCCCATAGAGCTCAGGACGGCCACAGTATCTAGTGTTTTAGTTAGAAGTAGAAGTTTCCAGTTGGTTATCCAGTTCCATACATTATTGGGATTATCCTGGAATCATGAGTTCAACCCCAAACATCCAGTTTGGACTTGTTACTGGCCAATGTACACAGGATGAAATTAATTATTGTACCTACACCTCATATGCTTCTGGGATATCTGGAATAATTCCAAAGATCTTGTTCTCAAGAAACCTACAAAACCGCTGTTGTATAGTCCATTTGGGCTGCCACAACAGAATACCATAAACTGGGTGGCTTATAAACAATGGAAATTTATTTCTCACAGTTCTGGAGGCCAGAAGTTCAAGATCAAGGTGCTGACAGATTCAGTGTCTGGTGAGGCTCCTCTTTCTGGTTCATACATGGTTCTTTCTCACTGTGTCCTCACAGGGGAAAGGGGTGAGGGAGCTCTCTGCAGCCTCTTTTATAAGGGCACTAATCTCACTCGTGAGAATTCCACCCTCATGAGCCCAGGTCCTCAGTTCCTCAAAGTCCCTTTAACCTGCCTAAAATATCTCCCCTGTCCAGGCCTATGACCACACAGAGAAGAGCTGACACTTGCTTGTTTCTCCCCCACCTCTGCCTCCCTCTTCCCCTGAATGCTTTGGGCTAGAAATTGCAGGTTTGGAACTTTTCTTCTCTCTACATCACATTTTTAGCTTATCCTGTAGTATCAAATCTTACAGCCTAGCTGACATAAAAAGAACAGCTTCTCCATAGAGATCAGGGATTCCATGGTCAGGAGAGCTTCTCTATGTGTATTAAAAACTCTGTAGTTTGAATCTTTCAAGCTTGATTTTTGATATGCAAACCATGTAGCAAATTCACCTTTAACAAAATCTGACTTTTCAGCAAATTGTTTTCTCTGAACACAAGCAAAAATCTGATTCACCAGTCAAAGCTGAGACATGTATACTCTTTGTCCCAGTCAGTATCACCCTAACCTTGAAACACTAAAATTTTGTGCTTCAGAGACTAGGAAGCCTCCAGGGTAACAAGATTTGCAGGAGCTTTTAAATAAAATATTTATTGTTATTTGCTTTCCTGTAAGGTTTCCATGAAGAGGGAGGACTAGGGTATGGCAACGCCTCTGAGTTTGAACAAGCAGCCTGGGGGAGATGAGATTTTTGATGATCAAAGTGGTAAGAAAACAAACTACTGCGAACACTCACACTATGCCTACTGAAATTTATGTTGCAGTCGTTAAGGACATTCTTTATTCTTTGTTCTTCCCGATTTCGCCAGTGTAGCGCATCAAGATTAGTTACGCAGTATGGCCCAGTCCTCCTAGGCCTCAATCAAAAATACTGTGACGTTCACAAAGCTGCACCAGCTACTTCTCAGTAATGTGGAAAACTCTAAGCCAAACATGTTCTAAAACGGGGAGCCCTACTTGCAGTATTTTCACAGAATTAGAAAATACCTAACACCTATGAATGCATTAAAAACAGTCTATGTAAGACTTTTTCTTTCATTTTGGGGGTAGAGGAAGCATATTTCACAATGCTTTCAAATTTTACATCCATGCCCTTCAGTACAATAGGAGCCATATATGGAGCACCTATATCTGAGTTTGCATAGCACCGACTTATTTCCCTTTCAGTTTAATTATGAATTATGAATAAAGTGGAGGGAAGGAGTTCTGTGTTTAAAGTCATAAAGTTTTCAATAGTGAATGCTTCAAAATACAATCTGATTTCTTTTTATTCAGAACCAGACCATGTGGGCTAGTCTGCAGCTGACTAGGGCACTAATCTATAATGAACATTAACCACTTTGGTACCAGCGTCGACTATAGTCGTCAGCCACAGATGAACACGCACAGCCGAGCGTCGACTTCAGTCGAAAGCCAAAAGCTTTTACTTTTACAGCTTTTATCTCTGCAGTTGCAGTGTGT
>VBSM01001124.1:6395358-6445369 GCA_008086735.1 Cheirogaleus medius
GCCGGCTGTGGGCGAGGCTTCGCGGCCGGTGAGCGCCGGACCGAAGTGGTTAAAATATCATTGGAATAAATGGAATATGGCCACTGGTGACCAGTTTTCGGTCATGGCTTCTTATATAACTGCAGTGTGCAAATTTGTCCAACATTCTATAGTTTAGTAGAAAAAAATACTCCAGTGAATATTTTTGCAACAGGACCAGGAAGTCCCAAGTTGCCTGATGGAGGAACAGGCCCCACAGGCCTCTCTGAGACCAGCTGCCTGGCAGTCACCTAGCATCCGCCGTCGCAGAGCCGGCATGCTGAAGCCAAACATTAAATGGCAAATCATGAATGATCATTTAAAGCTAAAACTCTTTAATAAGTTTCCCAAGAAGATATTCGGTTCAGAAAATGACAGAAAAAGAGCTGAAAAGAGAAATACAGAATCTTTTGAAGACATGAAAGATCAGACAAAGAAAGATACATTTTGAGTAATGCTCTGTAGCAATGTCTGTGTAAGTTACCTCTATCCAACTTGTGTTTGGGCAACTAATAATACTATCTACGTCCACTGACAGAAAAGTAGAAATAAAAGAAAATTTCAGATAAGATTATAATGTAATATTTAGTTCCAGAAGTAAATCCTTTATATTAAAGATAAAGAAGAAATATAGACTTTTTAATTAATAGAAAATCAATTTCTCCCATTCCCACTCAAAACATTTTGAACAAAAGTATTAAAAATGGTTTCCCCGACAGAGGCAATTCTTTACCAGTTCCTGGGAAGATGAGAAGTAAGCCCCTAATATTTGTCCTCCCTTGATTGCCAGACTGACTGCATTTGGCATAGCACCCCCTTTAATCCAGACACTTTCTGCCTATTAATGAAACCCAAGGTAAATGGCACATTTTAAGCTTGGTAAAATGAAACTTCCAAGTCTTTTCAATGGAATGATTGTGAAGCCACATAC
Source organism: Cheirogaleus medius (assembly GCA_008086735.1). Lineage (NCBI taxonomy): Eukaryota > Metazoa > Chordata > Mammalia > Primates > Cheirogaleidae > Cheirogaleus > Cheirogaleus medius. The sequence continues at coordinate 6,396,308 of VBSM01001124.1, forward strand.
TTTCCCTATATCTTAAGGAACAATTGTGCTATATGACTTTAAAATTGATTGCTGTTCAATTTAATCTCAGCTCAGAGTCATAATTCTAACTGATACATCATTTTTTTGTCTTGGTTGTCACCTAAAATTTCAGCTGTTGTGTTATTTGTGAACATTATGGACTAGAAAGAACATATATTTGGGGGCCATAAAAAAATGAGTTTGCACGTTGTCTCCTCTGCTTTCTACCTGCTTGACCTTCCTTAAGTTGCTCAACTTCTCTGAGCCCACGTTGCAGGGTTAGTGAGTGGATCAAAGATAATATATATATAAAAGTGCCTCTCATATCCACTAGAAAGTAGGTGTTCGGTAAATAAGAAGTGATGTTACTTTCACTATCATTCCCCTATTGATATTATTCAGAATGCTTTCTCTCTCTACATTTAATTATGAGATTAAAACATCGGACGAAAATGGAGTCCTCTGGCAAGTCACATAAAACTTATTCTTAAACCCAAAAACTTACTCCCAAGGCCAAAAGATTTGGTCCCATCATTTGAGGTGTTTAGCTATTGCTGTCTTGTCAACGGTGGCACCTCCGAACCACTCTGTCTGTCCGCCCGTCAGCACATTCACCTTGCCCGTTAAGATTTCAGTCAAAACACCGGGAGCATGCATGTAGTATGTCAGCAATAGTAAGGAGGCTTCATCTTGCGTGCCTGCTTCAGAAACAATTGGTTATGGCTGCCTGGAGTGCTGTGTTGAGAAAGATTCTAAATCTGTGTCTGGACTCAGCAGCAAGGTTGTTGTGACTGGTGAGCAGTATCTCTCCTGGGTGTGGATCCGGCTGTGCATTCGCCTTCCCGACGCCACTGCACTACCTCTACCCCATCTCAAAGCCCTACAAGGCTGCAGACACACTGAAAAATGAAAACCTGCCACATGAGATGGAGTAACTGTCATTCTCGCACTCAGGATGTTCCTGGAAACTGAGTCACCAGACCGATGACTAGCTGTTTTATTATTTGGCATCAGATCTATAAAAAAATTAAAGTGCAGTCATGTGCATATGGATAAATGGTTTGTAAATATTTTAGACTAGGGCTAGCTTTACCTTCTCACTAACATGCTTCTAATTTTTATATCCACTATGTGTTGATGTGTGCTCCGAGAACACAAACTTATTTTTATGGTAGCTGATGTGCAATAAAGAGAGAGGGAAAATGTAGGGTACTATGAAAAATAATCTAAGTTATCTTTGTAAAATTTACTGTTTAAACTATCGCCTCTATCCTTGTTGCTAAACACATAGCAATTAACAGTTATTGTACTTTACTCATATTTTCTCTCCTTTTTCATGTGGCATATTTAAGGGTGAGTTCATTTAAACAGCATCCCTCTTTCCTCCTTTAGAACTATTTACTCTAGTGTTTAGGCCTTTAAGAAAGTTCCTCTGTGCTTTTCACGTGCATTGATTTCTCTGGTTATAAGGAATATCTAAATTTGTTTCAATCTATTTTTTTTTAAAACTCAGGGAAGACAAATTCAGAATCAGTTAAACCTTTTTTAACCAAAATATGTTTTATGACTAAAAAACTTATAAAAGTTATTATGAAAAAATAAACAGAAAGAAAAAGAATTGATTTTGCTAGTATGTGATACATTTGAAAGTTTCCCCACTGTGTATATTCATTTCTTCTTTCAAAGCAATTTTTGAAATTGATTATATTCTTATTTTGAAAAGGAAATACTTTCCTTGGATACAATAAGTTGTCTGCAGGGCTTTTTTCTCATTTTTAAATATAATCTAAGGCCCTAAACACAATCAATAGTTTCTTACTAATAAAAGAATTTATTTCTAAAGTAGCTATTATCTTTCATCTCATTTTGATTCAGATTTAATCCATCAAAAAGGTAAATAGCACTAAAACTTTTTTAAACTTCATGTCCAGGGACTAGTATATAGAATTACATGGAAACTTTGGACCTTTCTATCACACTGTTCTCATTTTTCCAGCGTCGTATTTTGTGACAGTCCCTTAAAGGCTCAGGTTAATGTTAACACCAAGAAAACATATACTATACTTTGGGGGAGAGTGTTAAAAACATTCCACCAGTGAGAGCCAGATTTACAAAGCTATATGTGCTGTGATTAGTTCCACTGCCTGTAATTACTGACTACTTAGGAAAGCTCTGAACAGACGCAATGTCCTAGAATGTTATTGCAGTGAGAAACAAAATATATATTCAGGCCATTTACAGGAATATTTCTCAGGAGGCTGAGATCCAAGTAAACCACTACAAGCCAACATTGTTAGGTTCTTTGACTGCTGGATTCTCAAAAGCTTAGATGGCCAGTATTTCCTGGCTCTTGCTCTGTGGGACTTGGCCCTCAGCTTTTAAAAGAATTGAATTGTGGAGGAATCTCTGGGCTGCCTGGAAAGCAAAGGCAGTTTCCACCCTGGTAGCCAGACAGGATACCAGGGGATTAGTTGTAGCAGAGTTGGTGCTAGATCCAGTTGGCGGAGGCCTCGTCCCTAGGCTTCTAGCCAGACAGGAAGGCTACTTTTGTGGGGAAAGCGTATTAACAGGAACATCAATAATTCCAGCATTAAGTGCTTCTCTCTACCTTGATGTGACCTTTTGGAGTGAATATAATGGCCACACTGACTCCATCAACTGGAGGCAAACAATATTCTGACCGTCCAGACATTCTCTCTACATGCAGAAGCTCATATTTCATCAAACACTTACAACTCACAAATCTAATGCAGAAAATCGTCAAACGTTTTCGTTATTTGATGATGCACATTCGCCATTCTCTGAGGAATTTTAAGGGCCTGATTCAGCATCACAGAAAATGAGTGAATGACCATGCCAAAAACAAAACCCAGGATTTGAGACTCCAGGGATATACTTCTGTCCTCCATATATATATATATACACCCCTGTGTAATGTGACGTGCTGATTGATTGAGTGAATGAGTGACACTAACCAGGTTCCCCTTCCCTCTCCCATGCCAACCCCAACACACAGTGCATTCTCTACAGAGCTCCCAGAACAATCTTTTCAAAATGTAAATCAGAGTGTGCACACCCCCCCAACAAACACACACACAAATACACACACAACCCTCCAAAGGTTTCACATTACACCTAAAATAAAGTCCCAACTCCTCCCCTTGGCTTATCAGGCTTTGCAGATCCAACTACCTGACCCACCTTCTATCACCTCCCCCTGCCCTGCTCACTGTGCCCCACTCACCCTCACTTTTTGGCATTCCCTGAGCGGGCAAGCCAATCCCACCTGGAGGCTTTTTTACTTGCTATTCTTCTGCCTGGAGCACTTGCCCGTGTGTTGAGAACCTAATCCCCAGTGCAACAGTGTTGAGAAGTAGGTCCTTTAAAAGGCAATTAGGTCTGCCCTCATGAATGGATTAATGCTTTTATTGTGGCAGTGGGTTCTTTATCTCATGAGTGAGTTTGTTATAAAACTGAGTTCAGGCCTCTTTTACTCCCTCTTGCATGCTCTCTAACTCTGTGATGCTTTCTGCCATATTAAGACACAGCAAGAAGTCCTTTGCCCGATGTGGGCCCATCAGTCTTGGACTTCCCAGCCTCTAGAACCATAGGGCATATAAACTTTCATTGTTTATAAATTACCTAGTCTGTGGTATTCTGTTAGAGCAGTGTAAAACAAAACTAAGACACCATGGCAGAGTGGCTGAACAGCACATGTTTGAGAAACAGTGAATTGGAAAACTCATCCAAGCTTGGATACGGCTCTGCATGCTACCTAGGAGTCAGGCAGTTCCCAATGGACAGAGACCTGGTTAATCTGACCAGAATTTAGTGGTCCTCGCAGGGCTACATATTGGTCACTTTGCTGTACAGATTTTAAAAAACCAAAATGCCTTTAAGAAATGTGCAGGTAAGTTGGGGCAAAGGGGTCACACCTCATGGGGGACAGTAGGGCCTTCCCTCCCCCAACACCCATCTCATTTTATTTGATATATTGGTCACTTTGTACCAAACCTGCTTCAATCCACACTCCCAATGATACTATATTGCTACTAAACTCTATCAAAATAAAAAGTCTTCTTCTTGTGCTCTCCCCTGCTTCTTTCTCCCTGTAGGTTTCTCACCAATTAAACAAAACCACAGGGTAGAGGAAATAGGATCATGTGTGGGCCTTGTGGCCAATCTAATTAGTGGCCTCACCCTAGCTGTATGATTTTAAGGTGGTTATTAAACCTCTCTGGCACTCTGTGCCTGCTGTGGGCTGAATTGTGTACCTTCAAAAGTTCATATGTTGAAGCCGTAATCCCCAGTGCCTCAGAATGTAATCAGATTTGGAGCTAAGGTCTTCGAAGAGGTAACTGAATTAAAATGAAGTCATTTGAGTGGACCCTAATATAGGATGACTGCTGTCCTTAAAGGAAGAGGAAATTTGGACACAGACAGGGGCAGAGGGAAGATGATGTAAAGACACAAGAGGGGCCTAGAATAGTCTCCCTCACAGCCGTCAGAAGGAACCGACCCTGCTGACACCTCGGTCTTGGATGTTAAGCTTCTAGAACTGTGACCAACAAATTTCTATTGTTTAAGCCACCCAGTAAGTGGCACATCATTATGGTATCATAGCACACTGGTAAAGTGCCCTTATTTGTAAAATAGGAAAGACAGTGGCACATATCTTGTGATATTATTGTGCACATTACAAAAAGTATATAAAGAACTTAGCTCTGCCTCAGCCATATGATAGTCACTCATTATTTTAACTATTATTAATCCTATTTTACCTGGCCAATAAAACCGATTATAAATAAAGGACTTCAAAGTGGTCAATTTCATAATTGAGGGTAAAAATCCACAGTTTAACAGTGAATAAAATGTATTTTCACCCAGAAAAACATGACATGTTCCAGGCATGGGTGCGGAGTGGACAAACAGATAGAAATCCCTTCTCTACTCTGTAAATATCTGCTATTCTCTGAGGTTACAAAGCTTCCTGATAACAGGCAATCAGCTATTTTATAACATGAAGCCATAGAACTAAATATAATATGGTGCTATGTACAGCCACAAGCTGCATAATGACATTTTGGTCAACAACAGACCACAGATACAATGGTGGTCCCATGAGACTGTACCACCATATTTTTGCTATACCTTTTCTATGTTTAGATATGTTCAGATACACAAATACTACTGAGTTACAATTGCCTAAAATATTCACTAAAGTAACATGCTCTACATGTCTGTAGCCTAGGAGCAATGGGCTCTCCCACATAGCCCAGGAGTGTAGTGGGCTAGACCACCTAGGTTTGTGTTAGTACAATCTATTATGTTGCACAACAACAGACTCCCCTAATGAATTTCTCAGAAAGTATTCCTGTTAAGTGACATGTGACTGTACATAATAGAAACTAAAATTAAAATGTTAATTAAGGAATATATGCTGTAAAGGCCGCATGGAACAATATAGTGGGGAGAGAAGGAGAACTGGACACACATTCCTCTCTTCACACTCTGCTCAATGTTGAACATAGAAAGCAGTGGAAGGGCCCCTGGACATTTCCCTCCACTTCCAGATGACAAAACCAAGTAGACATCACAAATTTTGCCTAAGATTATAAAGGTAGTTGCAAAACTCCATTCTTTCCCATTAAACTTTCTTTCAGGAGCTCATCTCCAAAGCACTGTCTCTGCATTCGAGTTTGAGAACACGATTGAAAGGTGGTCAGAGCTGGACCCTCAGTTGAAAGGCAAGATTGGAAACCTCCAAAAAACTATGTGACAGAACTACAACCAAAATCTTTAACACTGGAGATGGTATTGTAATCATTGGGTGCAGTTCCAAGATCCGACCTTGACCTTGCACATGTGACTCAAGTTCACTAATCTGTTTCCACCTTTGTTCCATATTTACAAAATTGCACCTACCTGATACAGGTACTGCAAGAATTAAATAATGCAATCTGTTAGCTATTATAACAATGTTAGGAAAAAATGAAAGAAAAACAAAACTTTTCTTATTTTCACTACAGAAAACAAGTATAACAGCTTTACACACAAACATACACATACACAAATTGAGAAATTCTGGGCTCCAAAGTCAGAGCCACTGTTTTTACTTCTCACATTTTAAAAAAAGTTGTGAATTTTCTTAGCATTCTGCAGAGTGTTGATATTTGTGTTCATTTTTAGAGCCACTGAATAACGAAGCTTTGGAAAGGATCCTACATGCCCAAACTAAGTGCTTACAGGAACAAAGGGAAGCAGAGAGCACCTGTCACCCCTGAAGAGCAGCTGGCCACCTAGCATCCTCAATGCATGCTGTATGATAACTAGGAGACTGGTCATGTGGTCCTAATGTGTTTAAGGTACTCATGATCCTGCTCCCCCAAATTCTTTCTTTTCTTTTTCTCTGTCCACTTTTGTTATCTTTTGGGCATTATGCAAATCCTAGAGTCTCTCACTTCGAGAACTTTAAGTCAAACAGGACCTTAGACATAGGTATTTCTTTAACTATATCTAATATTTTAAATAAATCTAGCATTTAAACTAAAATTTGTTGAATGTAGTTAGGATTCTCATTGATTTTTCTCTTGGAAATCTACTCTGTGCATGTTGCAGGAATCAGGACTCAGAAAACAGATCCGTGAGTTCTTAGATGTTTAAATTAAAGGAACAGATAAGTAGGGGTTCTTTATTTTGGAGGAACACAGATCTTTTAGTGAAAGTTACTCTATGCAGAATGCATGTATGTGCTACACACAGAATTCTACACACAACTCCAGGGAGTGAATAGAGCTGCTGAAGACAATCCTTAAGCCATTTGGGGTCCCCATATCACATGCTAAGGAGCTTTGCTGCAAAGAGAAGTACTAAGAGGGCATGCATGCCCTCATCGTGGAGTGCTGTCAGAACATGTAGAACAGCTTGTACAGATTTAATTGGTAGAATGACAGAAGAGAAAAATATGCACAGTGAACAAGCATGTTTTAGGAAACTTATTTTTAAATGTTCTTAATTTATTAGATACCCTGAGTTGGTAGCATAACCAGATTCTGTTATCACAAAACAGAACCCCTAACTGTCCCCATTTGTTGTATTCCTTTAACAGTATCTACTCTGAGCTAGAAATTCCCTGCCTCAGAATCAACACATCAAATATAGTATATGACAACTAAATAATTGACTCTATTTACATACATGGTATGTTTTGCTTTAAAATCAACAATTATTTATACCTTCTACAGTCAAATGCTCTACAACTGATCTATACCCCCTCTATATTCTAAAATAGTTCTTCATGTTCTATTGATGTTTTTATTCATTTCATAGAGTTGTATCATAGCTCTCCCATAAAACTTAAATATCAGCCTTATGAATTAGTGTAAAGTCTTATAAAGAATCTAGAATTATAAGATCACTTACTCAATTAAGACCTTTGCAAGGTCTGCTGAGATAGAGATGGGGACACAATTTTGGGCAGGTAAGAACACCTTGAAAAATGGGCTCAATTGTCAATGATGATTTCTGTTCCATTTTCTCTGCCCAAAGCAGGAAATACATACTCTTATACTGTCTCCTGCATGTGCTATCATGACTCATAAAATGACAGTTAAAAAATATTAAGAGTACAGGTAGTTCAAGTATAAAAAAACCAGAAATAGGAAAAAAGAGAATTTAGAAAGGAATAAAGAAATAATCATATGTTAGAAGGAGAATAATACAATAAAATATATTTATCTGATGTGTCAGACACGTGGAGTATAAAGAGGGAATTATGGCACACAAAACTGTTAAGATACTCAGAAGATAAATAAATCTGCTAGGGAATTTATAACTATTGGCTAACTCGCAATCTTTTTTTTTGGAGTATTATATTGGTATTCTGATCTTTATTTAATGACTTTAGTATATGCTCCCCATAAGAAAACCTCTAATTATGTTTTATGGATTGAAGTTTAAGACAACCCAATTTCTAGCCAGACTGATTTATCAGGTTATTGCTCAAATTTCTAATTCTTTGACTTATCAAAAATCTATATCACATCAGACATAAAAGCTAAGGCTCAGGATAAAACCATGTATTTATAAGTAGACTCCCCTACCTAACATCTAAATTCTTAGCAGGATCAACATGAATTTACTAAAGAGCTATCAAAATGATTGAAATATCTTTATCTAAACAGTCTCATCTATCCATCTTCTTTTATTCCCATTTTACCCATGCAAGAAAACAAGAAATGTTAGTTAATATCCTCTCTTTTATATAAAAGAATGGTAAGAAACTGAGGCACAAGAGGGTGACTGTTCCTGCCCAAACCACATGTCAGTTTCCTGTGTGGTACTTCTTTCACGAGACCAAATTGCTTTCCGAGTCAGTACTTCCTCACAGATGGATTCAGGAAAAGAAATGAAGGCATCTCCCTATAGAGCCCAATAGGCAGGCATTTGCCATTTACATAAATTCAAAATAATGATTGTAAAATTCTTCACAATGTTCTGGTAAGTAGATAAAAAAGTACAATGAAATGACTTTTCAAATAATTTGCCCATTTCTTAAAATGTAAAAAATGATCTCAACTTTATCACTATAAATAGAGTGGCATTTTAGAGTACTGCTTCCTCCTCATTACAAACAACATTTTGGGTCACACAAATTAGAAGAAATGATTCCAGCTATCCTCTGAAAATGAATTTCTAAATTTGGAAAAGTCCTTTTTTCTTAAGAAACTCTATTATTTCCAGCTCGCCTCAGCGTCCTATCTGTGATAGGTCTTTTGAGAGTTGAACCAAAAATCCATCAGTACAGAGAATTACTATAACTGCGACAGTCTAAAAAGTAAAGAGTCAACAGAATCATCTGATCAGAAATGTGGCTCATGAAATAAATTTACAAAATGCCCAATTGTGTGGACTGTGGAAACTTGAGAATAGTCCTTGGTCATCCTTGAGGCCACGGAGCTGGTCTGTATACATTTTATCCTTCCTCACGTTACAAGAGAACAAATGTGTTTCTCCAAGTCTGGAAATGCTAGCTCTTTCCCCGGTTTCATTGTAATCTATCAGCCTGTTTTGTGGTAATCTTTTAGCTCCAAAGTGCCTTTTTCAGTCAGTTTTGCCTGCCAAAATCCTAACCATGCTTCCATGCTAACAACTCAAATATTACTTCCTTCACAAAGCCTTTCTTTTTTAATAAATTAATTGTATTTTTACTTGATAAATCATAATTGTATGCATTTAAGAGGTAAAATTGCTGTATTGACAGAGGTATACAATGTGGAATGATTACATCAAGCTAATTAACATATTCAGTACTTCATTTATCACTTTTAGTGGTGAGATATTTGAAATGTATTCTCTTAGCTATTTTGGAATATATAATAAAGTATTATTAACCATAACATCCTGCTGTACAATATTTCTCAAAAACTTATTTCTCCAGGGATTAGGGAGTTTGGGGGGGAGTAAACTCACAACTAATGGACGTGGTGAGCATTGTAGGGGGTAATAGGCACACTCTAAATCATGGTTTGGATGTGGCAAAGGCATAACATGTAACCAAAATGTTTGCATCCCCATAATACCCTGAAATAAATAATTTAAAAAAACACTTATTTTCTTGTCTGACTGAAAGTTTGTAAATTTTGACCCTCTCCCACCCTGCCTGTAGCCTCTGATCACCATCCTTTTACTCTGCTTCTATGAGTTCCACATTTTTAGATTCCACATATAAGTGAGATTATGTCATATTATATTTGTCTTTCTGTCCCTGGGTTATTTCACTTAGCCTAATGTCCTCCAGGTTCGCCTGTGTTGTCATAAATAACAGAATTTCCTTCTTTTTAAAGGCTGAATAATATTCCACTGTGAATATATACCATGTTTTTTTTAATTCCAGTTTTCCATCGATGGACACTTAGGTTATTTCCATATCTTGGCTATTGTGAATAATATTGCAATGAACATGGGAGTGCAGATATCTCATCAACATACTGAATTCAATTCCTTTGGCTATGTACCCAGAAATAGAATTAATGAATAATATGGTAGTTCTATGTTTAATTTTTTGAGGAACCTCCATATCATTTTCCATAGTGGCTGTAATAATTTACATTGCACCAACAGTGTACAAGGGATCCCTTTTCTCTACATCCTTGCTACTAACACTTGTTATCTTTCATCTTTTTGATTATAGCCATTCTAACAGATATGAAGTGGTATTTCATTGTGGTTTTAATTTGCATTTTTCTAATGATTGGTGATGTTGAGCATATTTTTATGAAGCTATTGACCATTTGCATGTTTTCTTTTGAGAAATGTTTATTCAGGTTTTTTGCCTATTTTTAAATCAGATTATTTGTTTTATTGCTATTGAGTTGTTTGAGTTCCTTATGTATTTTTGATATTAACTCCTTATCAGATATAGAGGCTGCAAATATTTTCTCCCACTCTGTGGGTTGTCTTGTTGCTCTGTTAATTGTTTCCTTTGTTGTGTAGAAGCTTTTTGGTTTGATGCAATCCCATTTGTCTATTTTAGCTTTTGTTGCTTATATTTTTAGGGTCATATCCAATAAATCATTGCCCAAATCCATGTCATGGAATTTTTTCCCTATGTTTTCTTCTAGTAGTTTTGTAGCTTTAGGTAGTATATTTAAGCTTTTAATTGATTTTCAGTTGATTGTTGTTTTTCTTAAGCAATCCAATTGAAATTAATCTTGCCCACCACCTGAACCTCTTTCTAATGAAAGAACTTTTCACACTCTGCTTGATATTTAGTTTTTGAAAATACCTTTCTGTCCCGCTAGACTGCTTCTTGAAAACATAATGATCTTCTAATGCTTGTAACATTGAATTGAATTGAATTAATTTGCAAGACCAGATAGTCTTCATTCAAATGCCAGGTGGAATAGACTTTAGTTGTTATTCATGATCTTTGCATACCACAGATAAGTTCCTCAGTATTAGTAATAACATATTCAAATGTGAGGAGAAATTTTACTTAGATCCCATATCTTGGGCCCTGGAATTGATTTCTGTCCCTGACTCTTAAACAATAAATGCTTTTTAATCTGTTACCATCTTGCTATCTGGCAAGGAATGGCTCTGCCTCACCCACAGAAATAATTAATAAACCCTACAGTGCTGAACAATTTTATCAAGTGTATCAGAGGGCACTTAACACAGAGCTGACTAAGAAAGGTCTCATAAACTTGAGATGATGGAAAGAAATTATGATTCATTATCATATTGGGTGTTACAACGCAGCCTTGGCAATCCTTATGAGAGAAGCTACTCAGAACTTACGGCTAGCCAAGTGGCTCTGATTAAAAAGTTTCAGGCAGCGATAAAACAGCAAAACTTTTCTCTATTTTTTCTTTAGTCAAACTCAAAAAACTTCTGAATTTCCTAAAAGTGCAAGAAAAATCAGGTGAGATTATTGTCTGAAACACCTCAAAAGTAAACATTCACATAAAGTCCTAAGGAAATTCCACCAAGTACATGGACTCTTTAAAAACGTTAAGTAGTGAGTCCTATTTCTAGTTTTATTTCAAGCAAAATTTCACCTATATGAGTTGTTAAGAAACCACCCTCAGATTGTTAGACACATGTCATTCTGTTTTAAAATGTCTGCTTGCACTGTCCATTTATTACCTTTGCTTTATGTCCTAAACTGCTCTGATGTGAGCAACAGTAAAGCCCATCCTGTGTGATTGACACATACTTTTCCCAGTCCTAAAGAGCAAGGGCCATCCAGTCATTAGTTTTTTGCTTCTTTCTCAGCAAATCTAGCTCAGAAGTTCAGCCACCAGCATGTATAAGCAGCATGAGGCAAGGGTTGTGGTCAGTTGTAAGTTTGCTTTTAGGTTTTAAATCTCCAATACATACTTCTAAAGTTAGCTAGCTAAAGATACAATTAAAATATCAACCTGAATTCAGTTATTATGATAAATTTGTAATTATATAATGTAGCATACTGTGCATAAGTTATTTAGAAAAAAATTCACTTGATTTTCCTTCTCTTTCTCTTTATAGTGAACAAATAAAAGACAATTACAAAAATAATTGTTTGCAAGTATAATCCACTGGGAGGCTTTGCACAGAGCTATCTTTCTTTTTGTTTCCCTTTTCTGAAAGGGGACACCATGATCCAACTCTTTAAAAGCAGGCGTAGGGTGAGTGACGCAGCTGCAGGAACCACAGGAGCAGGTAATGCCCGTGGAGCTTACGGCCGCCTGGGGCTGTAGCCATCACCTGGGAAAAGTCAGTGTCTGGCAGAGCACTTTGCTTGTTCTGCAGCTTTCGTATGTTTTCCTTCTATATGAAAACAGCATGATCAGGTTAGAGGAATATAGAGTCACCTTAAAATTAAGTGGAGAATAAAATCAATTACAAATGTAAAGTAATTTCAAATAACTACATAAGACTTTTTTTCTCTCTTTTTCATCTTTTGGGGATAATTATATATCCATTAAAACACAGAAATTTATTCCATCATTTCAATCTCTTCAAGGATGCTTCGCTGGCAAGCATTTTAACAGGTTCCAACTGCAAACAGAGTCCTTGCATCAGGAGATCAAGAATTGAAGAAAGATGGCACTGTTTAGAGCTACCAAGGAGAGTAAAGTAATTTCAAAAATGAATTGGTGGTTGCTATATTAGCTTCTTAGGCCTGCCATAGTGAATTACCACAAACTCAGTAGCTTAAAACAACTTATTTTCTTGCAATTTTGGAGACCAGAAGTCAGAAATCAAGGTGTTGCATTTCTGCACGCTCTCTGGAAGCTCAAAGGGGGGGTTCCTCTTTGCCCCTCCCAGTTTCTGGCAGCTCTACGTGTCCCTTGGCTTGTGACAGTGTCACTCCAATCCCTGCCCTGCTTTCACAGGCCCATCTTTCCTCTCTATCGTCTCTTCTTATAAGGACATTTGTCAATGGATTTAGAATCCACCTACATAATACAGAATGATCTCATTTCAAGATTCTGAACTTAATTATATCTGCAAAGACCCTCTTACCAAATGAGTTCACATCCACATTTCCCATCAAAGGCAGAGTTGGGACACGTGTGAGGAGCCGGGACACGTGGTGATGGACAGGACGATGGGAGTGGGCTCTGAGAGCAGGACTTGGGGACAGGAGGCCTTGGCTTGCCCTTTTGACCCGAGCTTCCTTCAGTTTTCTCATCCATAAAAAGTGGACAGACACCCATCTCATAAAGTTCTTGAGAAAACTGAATGAGATATTCCATGTATAAGCATTTTGTCAAACTCACACAGTTATTAGTAACAAAATGGTCGCCAAATGCTCTCCTGTATTAGCCAAATTTCTTATAAATTATGTGTATAACCTCAGAGCTTAAAGCATAGTAGGTATTTCCAAAAACAATCTCTGGAATTTTTTAATGGAGACATGTATGGATAATGAATTAAATATTTTCTGGGGGTGCGTTTGCTGTGAAGGTGCCGGGCTCTCCCGCACACGCTGCACACGGGGGGTCCTGACACGCGCATGTTTACCAGGGCCCCTTCCTAATCATCTCCCCTGTTTGGGTTGTAGTGTCTTCTGCAGTAAATAAAGAATCACAGCTGATGGAAGAGTCTCTTTAAGGCCATGCACTTAAATTTAATGTCACCCATAAAAATTCTGTCCCATAAAGAAGTGCAAAGTTCTTTGTTATTTTTCAAAATGAGCAGCCCATTACTTCCTGGTTACAAATTCTCAGCTATGTCAGAAAGAGTGATCTTACTCCTCAACAGCTATATCATTCTTCTCACAAATTGTGTCATGTTATTCTTGTGAGTGGATGTTTATATGTTGCCTTATTTTGGTTTAAAACTTAAATGTTTGGATAAATATATCGATTTGCTATGAGAAAAGTAAGTAGGCATTGCTCTTACATAATTTTAGGCCCAATGAAAGCAAAATCTTTCCTCTAAGAGTTCTGGAGAAATATTTCCTGAAGGACAGCAGTCCTTTCTCTAGAATCAGAAACTGTCAGAGTACCTCGCAGGCCCTCTAATGTTTGAGAACCACTGCCCTGGAATCCACCCAGAGCAGGTGTTTAAGTCACAGATTGCTGGACCTCGCTCCCCAACACACCCCGCGTTTCTGATTCTGTAGGTCTGGGTGGGCCCAATAATTTGTGTTTCTTACTAGCTTCAGGCGGTGCTCATATGCTGGGTCAAAGTCCACGCTCTGAGAATCACTGTTACAGAGAAAGGGGAAAAAAAGAAGCTAGATCATACACGGGAGTTTTCCTCCTAAACACAGGAGTCCAGTTAAGCCACACCTCCTTCCTGGTCAGTTACTAAGTCAGGATGGAGGGACAGATGGGGAAAGGCCAGTAGTGTTACATGAATGGATGTTCTTCCACATGAAAGAAAATCTCAGGGGTGGGGAATAAGGGTTCCCTTCAACAGCATGTCCTGACCTTTGCACCCAGAGTCCTGTAGCTCTGGGACCACCAGGAGCCAGCCCTGTGAGGAGTGCAGTAAGTCACCGGGCACCGGCAGGGATGAGACATTAATCCCAAATCACTTTGCCTGCAGCAGACATCAACCACTAAGGAAACTAGAACCAAACACATGAAATAACAACAGATCCTAAACACGAGCAATGTATGGGAGCTCTCTGGAACAATGGGAGTGGGCAGCAAGGCACGAGGTCCCAGAGGGTCTGTAGGTCAGAACCACGGCTGTGAAATCTATGGATGAAAATGTATCTGATGTTATCTGAGCCTGTAGACAGGTGGTACATTTGGGTTAAAATAAAATATCAATGCCCAGTGTCTTTTGTCCTTTCAAGGTAGCAATGTCCTTATAGCACAGAGACCGCATTTTCAAATTCCTTTTGTTTCCACTGTATCAATCACAGCACTCCACTTGGTGCAGAACCTCGTCTCCCTCAAATATTAAATTGGTCATGTTATTTTTCGACTTAAAACTTTGCTACGGTTTGTTTTACCACAGAGCAATTCCCCCAAGCTTCTCAGCTTGGCATGCAAAGTGCCATCTAAGACCCGCACTACTCGAATCGCTGCCCTTGAAGCAGCACCGGTATCACTTGAGAGCTTGTTGGGAAGGCAAATTCTTGGGCCCCACCTCAGGCTTACTAAGCTAGAATCTGCATGTTAGCAAGACCCCCTCAGCTTGTCTCTGTGCACAGTACAGTTTGAAAAGCACTGCTCCATGTTAATGACTGCCTTTCTTAGTCATCTTTTAGCTATAACTGGTTGGCACAGTCCCATCTGGGTCACAAATACTGATGAAAGATGAGACAGTGCAAAACCTACTTCAGAACCAAAATGCAATTCTTGGAAATGTTTATACCTCTTCTAAGTTATTAGCACCAACAGGCTCTTTACAGAAGGCCCAGAGAGAACCACTGTCAGAAGCTAAAATGAGAACATAACTCTTGCTCAATCCTAATAGCAGCAATAACCAGAGATACCAGCCCCTGATATGTACAGCTGTGTCTCAGGCCCTTGGCTACCCCCAGAAGGCCTTTCCGAGAATATTGATGCCATCCAACTGTCAGTGATGGTTCTTTGGTATTACCTAGAACGGTGCTTATAAGAAAGTACAGCTGTAAATTCTACCCCCTGCTAGTGGGTTTAGTGATGATATTGAATACAGAAGAAAAACACTGTTAGAAGTACATTAGGTTTTAGTGTTGAATTATTTATACTCTGCTGCACTTGTAAAAGAAAGACATCATTCTATGTTTACCCATGCAACAAAGCTGAGTTTTAAAAGGTATGTGCATTTTAAGGAGCACAGGCTCCAGGGAAGACTAAGCCATATGCTCTTCCAATCTCTAATTTTTCACATAAATGGTTTAATGATTATCAAGGAAAGTCTCAAAGATGAGATGAGCAGTCACAAAAGCATAACACATAGTCTGAGGGTCATGGCATGTGTGTGCATGTTATTCTTTTTTGTGTTGTCTCAGTATGTTGGGTAGATTACAGGTAATATTATGTGAAACCTCAGCACCCCCATCCTTCACCAGCTAGTGGGCACAGGTGTAGTCCCAGTAAGAGTAGTGACTAATGTCACTGGTTCTCCCCCATCTGCCAATATGATCTCAAACTAATGCAAAGTGCAACGGTGGTGTTTCTGACACAGTGCACAAAATGTCTGTTCTTCTGACACTGAAGAAACTCCTTCAGACTCCATGGGCCTCCTCCTGGGCGCCTGCTATTGCCAAGTGCACGACCTAAGGTGCTGGGAAGCTCATGGCACATTTTTGACGGTGTGGGTGGAGAAGGTGCTGCTATAGAAACCCAACTGAAATGTTCTTTTGTTTTTGCTTACCTTTCTCTATTCTCCATAGGATCCAGTCCTCTGAAGTCTTAAAGACAAATCCAGCTGACAGACACCACCCGAATTCAGAATTTCTCTTTCCTCCCCTCCAGTTATTGAAACATTTTAAATAGGCTTAGGCTAATGGGGCCTGATCACCTCCTTCACTATGAGTCTTCTCATAGGGACCCACTGCTGCACAAGGAACCTCCACTGTGGTATTATTCCAATTCTTAGATAGTTCTTTTTTATCTTTAGTTCAAATTTACCGCATAACTCTCCTTTTTTTCCCCAATTTTTCCCTCTGGAGCTATGCACATTAGTTCCAGTCTACTTTTTTACCCCAATACTCTTCACATCCTTCAACTACACCCACAAATATACAAAACAAAATACTTAAACTATCTAAAGACAGTCTACATACTTCGTTTCTCTTTTAGACGAGGCAACCCCAGTTCTTTCACCTTTTTCTTTTATGAAATAATTGATGGAGCCTGAACAATATCTTGTACTCTGGATATTTCCTAGTTTCTTAAGTTTCTCCCCGAAATACAGTGTGCAGAATTAAATGCAATATTCTGATGTGGTTTGACTACTGTAAGAAGGGCCCACAGTGCAGACAAAATATCACTTTAATTCAGACCTCTTTTACCTCACAGCGCTGACTCACACTATGCAAGGAAACAAACGGATGAAATAGGTTATATATTTAAAAACAAGCACCAAATAAATGCATAAAATTTTTACGGCTTCAACTCTAAGCACATATTTCTGTGTTTTATGTTGACAAGAGATTTTTACCAGTGATCTCATTGTCTTCATGAATTATTAGGAACTAGCCCTAATGATCTAAATACTTTCTGTTTTAAAAAAAAGTTAAAGGAAAAAAGACCTAAAGAAAGAAAATCAAATAATAATTTTCATAAAACCTCTAACTCTTTTCCTCTTTAACAGCTTGCTTCTCTTTTTCATTACATTTTCTGAAACTGACAATACTGACAATAGTCTACTAAACTTTTTCCTCCATCCCTCCTTTCTCTCCCTCTCTCCCTTCCTGCCTTCCTTTCTGGGGATGACGCACACTCTGAATTGTTTTATACAGGGTTTCTTGAGGAGTTATATACTCTCTTCAGAGACATAATAAGATTTTCTTTTTTCAGGTTCTTCAATTTAAAAACATACAGGACACCATTACTGAAACTGTACAATTTTATAGATTTACAATAATACTTTTCCAGACTCATTAACTTTATCATGTAGCAAGAAATAGTGTACTTTAAAGGAAAATTAAGCAGTGAAAAGCAAGTATGCAACACAACAGGGCACGGGGCACATTTCAAACCAAAATTCAGGCCAAAATGTCCTATGTGTCATTACTCTTCCACAAGGTAGTTGCCAACTAAAACTAACCATTTCATTTTCACTGGACCAGTCCCAGGTGGAAGAAGAAGAGGAGGTAAGGCCTGTCTGTGTTTACATAATGCCATATGTGGCATTCTTTAAACACTCATTTCTCCATTTCTGAAATTAAATGCAAAAACCAACTTGGGGGTTATTAGAGAATTACGTCTCAGGATTCTTCTAAGTATAAGAGGTAAGATCATCATGAATTTCTAATACCTCACTGGAAGCCTAGATGAGCTAGCCAAGCTAAGTAAGAAGGGCTCAGCCCTTGCAGTTGTCTTTACAAAGGCAACCAGATGTCTTCTAAGTTTACAAGAGTTCTGTGCAAGTCTGACTGCCTGCTTTCACCATCCATTCAACTTCTGTCTTGGCTTGGAACCTGCCTGCTTTGGTCAGACCATTTGTTGCATTTTAAAATAGTTTTTTATATTTCTTCTCTTTCTCTGGTCCTGAATTCTTCTCCCAGTACAAACCTCAGCCTTGGTCCAATAAATGACATTAATTCATAATGAATTTGAAGGTGGCTTAGATTTTATTTATATTTGCCAAAGTCTTTAGACTTCCATTTCTGGCAGGATAGTGGAATAGATACTTGGAATAACTTCCCATTACAAAACTAATAATAGTGAATAAAATACATCATTGAATGGGTAGGAAAATGAAAATCCTCAAAGAATTAGCTGAATTTTCTCTTTTTTCCCCAGAATAAATGTTAGCAAAAGTTCGGTACTTGTCCCCGAGGCTGAATCAGTAAGAATGAAGAACAAGGACAAATGGTTTGAGGAAAAGGAAAGAAAAATTTATTAATTTGCTGGCAAATGAGGAAGATGGTAGACTCTAATCTTAAGGTACCACCGTCCTGCCTTTAAACAAAATATAAGGCTTATTAAAGGCAGGTTTTCAGAGGTTGGGCTCAAGTCTGTGACCAGTGTCTATTGTTGTTTAACTATAGTTAAGTGAAGATGGATCTGTGACCTCCAGACAATTCTGTTGAGCCATCTCCTGTGGTTTAAGATACAAAGAACAAAAGAACAATTTTCTGCCCTGTTGATTACTGGCCTTGGGCAGGAATGCAGGTTTTAATGCCCACAAAGGGTAGGGGTTTTTAAAGAGACAACTCATAATACATTTTGCCATTTTCAGACCTTTACCTCTGTTACATAAATTCTTTTTCTTCACTTTTGGTTTTATATGTCATATTTTTATGTTTTTATATGTCATTTGTTTTTATATGCTATTTTGGAAAGTTGTAATGACTTTCCTTTTCTAAAATGTCTCATAATATTTGATTTTTTAATAATATGGGGAGAAAAGACTGATTAGTACAGGTAGCTGGGCTATGTTCCTCTGGGAAGTTTAGGTCCTTTGCTCTGAAAGGCCCTTCCTGAATTAGAGCACTAGGGATGGCTTGCTGTTGTATCTAGCCCATCTTTTGGGCCATGCTTTATTCAGCTCTTTGAATGTTTTACTATCTGATTTCTAGCTTCTAAACTCTTCTCCTAACTATTGGTCCACTTATGAAACCTTTTCTTCTTTTATAGCACCATAATTGTGCTTTCTTTTTTAACTTAGTATTTCTAACTTCAGTAAGTATGGATCAGGAGAAAAAGTGGACAGGTTTGCTCAATTTCCTTTATTTAATCTGCAGTAGTGATTTTCAAGTTTTATTTTGACACTCTAGAAACAGCAACTTTATTTAGAAAGTATAGTCTAAGACTTCTGTTGAGTGTAAGGAAGAAATTCTGGGTTATGGCTGTAATGTGACTGGAAAAAGAAACCTTAGAAGATGTGATGGTGTTATAAAAATAAAGGTCCACAATTATTTTTGATACTCTTACCTTCCAGTGGCAGGGTCCAATTCTTCTCCCATTGAGTGTGGGTTAGACTTAGTGACTCACTTCTAATGAATAGAATAAAATCGAACAGACAATGTGAGACTGCAAAGCCTAGGGCATAAAAGGTAATGCAACTTTCTTCTCACTCTCTCTTTTGCTTAGATCACCCACTCTGGGAGAAATTAGATGTCATGTCACGAGAAGCCCTGTGGGGAAACCCCAGTGGCAGGAAATTCAGGCCCCCAACCAACAGCCAGCAAGGAACTGAGGCTTTGGCCAATAGTCATCTGGGTGAGCTTTCTTGGAAACCTATCCTCCTGCTTCAGTTGGGCTTTCAGATTACAGAAGCTCTAGCCAACTAGCTGGCCCGCAACCTCATGAGAAACCCTGAGTCAGAACCACCCACATGAAATTCCTAAATCAAAGAAACTGTATGAGATTTTTTTTAAGTTTGTTTGTTTTAAAGCCATTGAATTTTGGAGTAATTTGAGAGGCAGGAATAGATAACTAATATATAAGAACTGAAGAAAAGTAGGAAGATTAGATGGATATGCAAAGAATAAGTGGCAGAAAATTACCAAATATAATATTTTAAATCAAAGATGAATGTAATACTACTGAAAAATAATAGGATGTATATAAAGAAGTCTATATTCAAGTTATATCGAAGTCTCATTCACACATACACACTCAGGCACATTTATTGAGGAATATATACATACAAACAGTTTAGCAATTCATAATTTACATACTATTTTGTGAAAGGATTAAAGGGTTCCATAGGAGAAAATATTTAGGCCTGGACACCATATCATATGTGTTTTTCACTGATAATGTTCTTTTTAAAAGAACATTAAACGTTTAGCATTTAACATTTGTGGTTTTCCACTGGGTTGTACCCAGAACCTGAATAATGTCTCTTTGCTGTCAATCAAAGTAATTATTGAGAATAAACACCTTTTATTCACCCAAACTTATAACTTTAAATTTATAGCTGACTAAATCAGAAATAATAGCAGATTTATTTTTGAGATAACTTTTATTGATACTGCCCTAAAGAGCTTCTTCTTAATGAAAAGAGAGAAAAATAAAAGATTTTATATATGACATATTAAACTGTTTCTTAATACCACAAAAACATAAAAAAATCTGTCATCATCATTTCACTTTATTTCAGCCAGAAATGGATTTTTTATGAGTTTTACAAAAATGTATTAGAGTCACAAAAGAGCTTTCACTTTTAATACTTGTCAGGATGATAAAAAGATCTATAAGTACCAGTTGGAAATAGGCAAAGGACCAGCTTCGTGGAACCCTCACCCCTTCATTTTAGGGGCAAGAAACATTCATAATTTATAACAGTGGTTAGCTCTGAGATATGGAAAAATGTTCCACATCCATTCACTGTTATTGCAGCATTTTTTTTCTCACTTTTTAAATCAATTCTCTTGTCTTTTGTGCAACAGGCGATTTTAGGATATTTTAGGGCTGCGTTTTTGAGCAGAGCTAGTTACTGTCTCCAGATTTCTATCACCAAACTTTTTTTTCAGCTCTGATAGCTCAATCAATTCTTGGCTTACAGCTGAGTACTGCTTAGCCCTAGGCTTTGCAAGTGAATTACACTGATAACAAGGTCTCTTCAATTCAGACATTCTACAGGGTTAGTTATTTCAACTTGAAAGATGATTTCCTATTTACTTATTCAGAATATATGAGTCAAATGTAAAGATATAAAGCTTCTCTTTTTTTGGATTTTGAAGTTTTGTAGCATTGGCTTTTGTAATAAATATCTGTTCATTAAATTTTTACAGTACAAATAAAGTGATACATTGGCAATGATCAGGTAGATGTGAGCTAGACAAGTAGTTCAGATTCCATAAACTTTTCGTTTGTTTGATCATTGATTTATTTTTAAAGTTGGGTAGGTAAGCAGATCACACAGCTCATAACTTGCTTTTATATGTACTTCAACTACCAAACATTTACTTCCACCTTGCCTTGACATCACTGAATCTATGCGCATCGACAGGTTTTAACTGTCAATGGAAAAGAACCCAAACTCTGTAAAATAATTTAAAGAGGTTTATTCTGAGCCAAGTTTGAGGATCATGGCCCAGAGCCATGCCCAAGAATCCTTGAGCAAGTAGACTTGCTGTGATTAGGTTACAGTTTGGTTTTATACATTTCAGGGAGACAGGAATTACACATAAAGTCATAAATCAATACATGGAAGGCATACATTGGCTTGGCCTGAAAAGGTGGGACATCTCAAAGTGGGGGAGTGGAGGGGGCTGGGTTTAAAGACTCTTTGATTTGTAATTGATTAAAGAAATGAAGCTTTGTCTAAAGGCTTGGAATGTTTTAAGATAAGGAAGTCTATTAATCAGAGACAACCCACCAGCCATATACCCAAACTCAAGTGATTTATTATGTAAATTGAGGACCTGAAGGTGTGGTTTAAGCTTTGTTTTCCATGGCTTTAGGCCTATTAATGAGTTACCAAGGGTATTTCCAAGAAGGGAGGTGGGCATGATGAGGCATGTGTGACCTCCCTTCTCATGGCCAGCAATTCAACCTTAGAGTATCTCTGGGGTCCATTCAGTCAGCTGCAGGGCTTAACATTTTAGTTCACGTAATAAAGCAGGCACTTGGAGTTTCAATAACCACATCCTACACATGGGCAAGTCCATAAATAGAAGGCTGAACATTTTTCAGTTAAAATTTGAGTAACCCAGAATATTTTTTCTGAATATCTTTTGTTGTTTATGTATTTAGTCTGCCATTCAAAAACAGGTGTTTAATCTCTGAGTAACCCAGAATATTATTTCTGAACACCTTTTGTTGTTTATTTGTTTATTTAGTCTGTCATTCAAAGACAGGTATTTAATCTCTTATTCTAAGAATTAAGTGGTGTGAAGAAAGAAACTCTGGAACAGAAATGTGAATCACTGAGGAGGGGGTTGGGAGATGCTAGTCCTGACTATGAAACCTGCTAACTTTTTAATGTATTTATTCAACAGAGATCTAGGGGAAATTAAATATATTCCAGGTACTGTTCTGGGCATTAGGGATACACCATGAACCAAACAAGCAATGTCCTTATTCTCATTTAGGACAAAACCTCTCTTGCTCCAGTTTTCTGAGCTTTAACTGAAAATAATATCAGTCCTTCTTACTCTACTAGGTGGGTAGAAAAGTGAAAATGAAGTGGTATATATGAAAGTACTTTGGGAAATGTAAAACACTAAGAAAATGCAAGGCATGATCTTATCACTAGAGATCTGTAGACCCTCAGCAAGTTTCCCCGTAAAACTCTTCTTAAATAACTGATGATAATTTTCTCTCATCTCAGACTTCCACAACCTTCAAAGAAGCTAAATAAACATTCCACTCTTTTAACCATAACAAGACTATATATTTTTTGAAGTCAGCTATATATGTCTCAAGATGTGGCTGGGGAGTACAGGAGGGTGTTTTTCCAGGGCCTATGCAGTGTTGTGCCCCTGTATAAAACCACACTTCTGTCTCCGTCCACTGTGGGGCTGAGGAGTGATGAAATTAATTCTTTGAAATATTCAGTCCATCCAGACAAAAAGTGTGTATAATGTTTATTAAATACAAGTCCTGAGCCAAATACAGCAACCCTGAGGAAGGTGCAGTGCAGTGGGTGTTCACATCTGACAGGTGGCTGCTCGGTGAGAAGGTAAGAGCACAGGTGGACCAGAGAGGACTACCCCACGACAGTGCAGGGTGTTCTCAAAAAGAGAGGGTACTGCTCAGTAAGGCCCAGGAATCCCTTATTAATTCATGTAAAATTGTGCTTTTAGAGGATTTCACATCAACTGTATTAGGATTTAGTATCAGTCAAATAACTTTCAACAAAATCAAACGTAACAATGCAAGACAAAACTAAATGTGCATGGAGAGTTCATTGGATATCTTCTATGTGCCTGGTGCTGTAGTTTCAACAGGATTATGATGCCACAGCTTCTTTCAAGGAGGAAATATTGATTAGAGAAACATCACTGACAGGGAAAACCAAAACCAAATTGTAAAAGACAGAAGGTAGGTAGATTATTACTTAGAAGTGTCCAAAATAAAGATCACATTAAAAAAATACTTTGTGTGCTAACAGTGTGACATAGGCACACAAAATTGATACAATAAACAATCCTCTACTGAAAGAGAATTCTTAGTCAATTACAATGACCACTTGGATGCACTTCCAAGGACAATTTAAATAAGAAAATCATCTTATGGAAAGTAGTAATTTTCTCTGACTTGAGCAAAAAGTTTGAAACAGAAAAGACAAAATATATTCTTTTTTCTATTATAAAAGTAAAATAAAACAGACAATTTAGGAAATACAGAAATGAAAGACAAAAATCCCCCATATGTCCAACAGCAAAGACATGCTCCGTTGTGGAAAAATTTTTTAATGTTGTGGTGAACATACCATATATTCATATACATGCTGTGCATTTCATTTAATAGTAAACACAGGGAAAACATTTTCTGTTCCTATTCGGTGTGTTCTTAACTGTAAGGAAAGTTTTTTCTTTACACATGGCCTTTATCTACAGCCTCGCATGTCCTTCAGTGAGCACAGCGCAAAACAGCTGGGGGTCCACGCAGCTGACAAGTTGTCGTGTCCCCAAACACAAAGTGCAAAGATGACACCAAATCCACACACGTTTATTTGAGTTTATTCCCAATAAAGCATCACACACTTAGGCAAGTATAAATAACACCAGGTGTTATTAAATATTAGCTTAAGCTGTACTCCTGTTCTATGTTTAATTTCTTTAGGAACATCCATACTGTTCTCCTGCACTAATCTACATTCCCGCCAACAGTGAACAAGGGTTGCCATTTCTCCGTATCTTCCCCAACACTTGTTACCTATCTCTCTATCTGTCTCTCTCCCTCTCTCTCTTAAATAATGGCCATCCTAACAGGTGTGAGGTGATATCTCACTGTAGTTTTGATTTGCATTTCCCTGAAAATACTCAATATCACTAATCATCAGGGAAATACAAGCTAAACCTATTTTCAATAAAAACAAAAAAAAAATATGAACAAAGAAATGAAGCCTTTAACTCAATCTCTTTACCACAGAGCTTTCTACCCTTTTGTCAGAGAGCTCTACAACTGCCAGTTAGCCACTGCAGTTTGCCCTGTGCACTTGGCGTTTTAGTGTGTCTACGCTGTACTCACCAAAAGACTACAGTGTGTATAGTCTCTGTGAAGCGATAACCATGGAGAAGTATTTGCTTAACCATCCATAAAAATGTATCTAAAAACTAATTTTTTTTAAAAATGTACTCATGCTAAAATTAAGTAGGAGAAGGAAAGAAGGAGGTGACAGAAGAACAGCCAGAGTGTGGAGAGCGTATTTTTAGGGAGAGGAAGATACAGTCATTCAATGGCAACACGTCTGTATAATGGTATAGCTTTTTTGCTTAACACCCTTAAGCCTCTGCCAGGAATTAAGGACATTAAATGTGATCTGAGGTGTTTTAAAATAATAAGTACACAAGGTGGAGAATTTAGAAAATACAAACACATATAAAATAGACAAAACAGTTCACAATCCCCACTAAGCAGACATGAACACTATGAATATTTTTGGCCCGCCTAAATATATGTGTGTTTAGAGGGTGGCGGCAGGCATGTAGGGGTGTGCGGGTGTGTGTGTGTGCGCACGCGCGTGTGCGCTTACCGAATCTTTTTTTCCACTTTATGTAATGAGTAAATGTTTTTGTTGTTCATACTTGGGATCTTACTATATTTCACTCATCCATGAAATAGTATTTTCTTATTAATAAGAATAATTAGCCCCTTGCATGGAGGTACTATGGTTTATTTAATCATTTCTCATTGGACATTTAGGTTTTCTCCCATATTTTGTCTAATTTAAATAACATTGTGGTAAACATAATTACATAAAAGTCCTTTCTATGGCACCTAGTATTTGCTTAGGAAAGTTATTAGAAATGGAACTACAATGATAAATGGTATAAATTTCATTATGCTTATTTTCTCTATTTCACAAAGAATGTATTTTTACTGTAGAAATATTAGAAAATATAGGTACATACAAAAAAGAAAATTTAAATAATCCAAAATGTAAAGCCCATTGACAACCGGTTGCTTCATTTTGGTTTTTTGTCTTTTAGCGTTTTTTCTATTCAGCTATAGCAAATGAATATGAGTCCATTTTTTTTCTTCTTTTTAAAATAAATATTCTGTCCTGCCTACATTATGATCTGTAGCTTTTAAAAACTTGATAATATATATAAATGCTTTATTCTATTAAATGCATATATCATGGTTTTTAAGAGCTGTGTAGTATTTTATGTTGCAGAGGTACCATAATTTATTTAGCTAATATTTTCAACATTTGGGTCATTTCCACATTTTGCTTCTATAAATGATACTATAAAAATCACAATGAATAGTTTTGTATTTTACCAGTAAGTTCCTAGAGTAAATTCCTAAGAAACAGAATTGTTGGATCAAGAGGTATATGCTTTTAGGTTCTTTTGATATATTTGCCTAAATGCCACAAAATATTGTACCCATTTCTAGTTCTATCAAAAGAGTTTTTCTACATCAATAGCAACAGTATTACCATTTTTTTCCTAAAATTTCCCAATCTAATAGGTAATAGATATTTTCTCTGAAATATGAATTTGTAATTATTTGATTAGCAAAGGATGAACATTTTTTATTTATTTAATGACCATTTTTACATCTTATAGTTTCAAATATATTTTATTCATTTTTCTATAGGAACTTATGTGTTTATGTCTATAAATCGCATACATATACATATATAGTGGTAACTCATTCAGTTACATTTCTTGCAAAAATCTTCCAATTGTCTTGGTCTTTTAAGTTTGTTCTGATGTGTCTTGTCATGCAGTAGTTTTTAATTTTAATGTAGGAACAATTCTCAGTCTTTTCCTTTGTGACTGTGCTTAGGTCTTATTTAAGAAATTTTATTTCTGACTTTGCCTCTATAGTTCCCATGATCTTTGCTGCTGCCTCCAAACAGCTCCCACTGCTACGTTTTTTTCTGAAGCTATTGTTTAGATTCAAGATTCAGGATGACTCGAATCCTATTATGTTAATTCTTTTCCTGTGGGATTAGTCAGTAAGAGGAAAAAAATAACACTGACTGATAGATAATTGCAAATATTTCTCACATCTGATTTGAATATAGAATTCAAAGTCTTCTTTTGAAAAATGCTGAATAATCTGAGAGCAATGACCATGGATTGTGTAAGTATTAGATTTGCCACGTTTGAAAAACTCATTATGGAGCATTGGATATTGCCTGTGAGATGCACCATGAATATTTTAACAAAGCCTCATAGCATAATAGATGAAGAAATGGAGACCCAGAAGAACTGAATCACTTATTTAACTTCACATGGCTAATAGGTGGCAACACTGGCATAGAAATTCAAATAAGTGCTCCCACTTCAAAGTTGCTTTAGAACACCAGGCAATGCAAAGCTTTGCTCTATTTTAAAATTTAGCTAAGATGTATGAGGCATGTTCTCAAATACAGGAAGGTGTTTTCATCATTATCATGCAACTGCTAGATCACAAATAATGGCCTTGTTCTCTCCAGAGATTCCTCTTAGACATTACATTCAGAATATACTAAAACAAAAAGAACTCACTCCTTACTTAGCAGAACAGTCAGGTTGATTGAAATATATTTTCCCCAAAAAAGAAACCCTTAGAGACTTTTTACATTTACGATTTTTTACTTTTAACATTTAATAAATGTTAATTCATTTGTTCTAAGACTTTCTACCTGTCAGAAGATAAAATTTAAAATTTCTCCTTTTTCATAATAAAACCCTATCTTTTACAAATACAACAGTGGGATTTTTCCAAAGCTTAAGTCAAACAAGTAGTATTAGAAATGAAATTGATCTTGTGAAAACATTGCAAGTGAATTAAAACACTTCTCTAATCCCTAAGGTCTCACAGGTAGTAAAAAATCTTGGGAGAAAGGAATTGTGGTAGCATTTTCAGGGACTAACTCTAACCTTCATCTGGCCTGTTAGACTTAAATTTTCAAATAATTCTACTCTTGTATATACCAAAAGCCATCTTATCCCTACAAGATTTATTAAGAAAACATCAGAAAAAGCTATTCAATTAATTTTTGAGTTAATTAGCAATATGAATGCAAAGCTTCCACTTTCTTCATTTGAAGAAAAATATTTTTTTCAGCTCTGACTTTTATTTAAGTCTCCAGCCAAGTTCAGTTCAGTTCTCTTTCACCTACCTACACAACTATATGTATCAAATCTGATCCTAATTTTAAAAGTGTTTCTCAACTCTAGATTAAAAGAAGAGGAGGTTGGAAATTTTGCATTAAAATATTTCTTTCTCTGGGCCGGGCGCGGTGGCTCACGCCTGTAATCCTAGCACTCTGGGAGGCCGAGGCGGGTGGATAGCTCAAGGTCAGGAGTTCGAAACCAGCCTGACCAAGAGCGAGACCCCGTCTCTAAAAAAAAAAAAAAAAAATATTTCTTTCTCTTTTATGCTTCCCAGAAATAAAAAACCTCTTTCAAACTAGTTTTTTTTTCCCTAAGGGAAGGAAATCAAAGTCCCAATATATTACTATATCCACATTCCTAACCCCAAATAAATAACAACAAAACAACAAACAAATAAAAAAAAGCACTGATATTCTGATATGATTATAATATTAGATATGAAATCAGAGACAGAAGGTACAGGGAACCCCCAAGACCCATGGACAATAAAGATAAATCTATCCCAGAAAGGTTTCAAATAAAAATTAATAAGACATCAAGTATAAGACCTTTGCTTAATAAAGAAATTGATATTTAAAGTTTTTCTTTTTAGAGCAGATTTTATGTTTACTTTTATGTTCCTTGTGGTTAACATCATTACTCTTCACTACAAAACCCAAACTGCAACTTCAATCAAACTAGGAAGTTAAATTGAAGTAAAAAGGACCCAGGATGGCTCTTCTTGGAAATCTAAAATGGAGTCAGTCTTGCTCCAACTAATAGTAAAAGGTCCCGACCACGTAGGAAAGTTCCCAGAGGAGGGCGGAGGAAGTCAAGGGGGCCTGTTCTCAAGATGTCCTGTTCCAGGAAAGTCCCCCGACCCTTAGTCCACCTTTCCATTGTTCGCTTAAGTAACGGCTAACCACAACGTTCAGCTTCTGTGATTGCTTGCTTGCATAGCTGCCAGCCCCCAGGGTATAAAAAACCGCAAAGGCTTTGTTCGGGGCTGCTTCTCCCTCCTTGCATGGAGTGGGGACAGCCCCCGCGCAGGTATCAATAAACTGATTTGGCTGATTGAATTCTGGTGTCCGAGTCCCCTTGATCCGCTGGTTTACAACAAAATATGCTAGAGGTTTAGGAATAAACTTGTCTTTATTTTTGAAATTTTGTCAACAGTGACTCCATTCATTTCTTTTCAGAGGTTTCTGAAGCCACCTTTAAAATAGAGAGCTTTATAAAAAAACTTGAAAGGATTTTGTTTTATACTTACCTAAGGCTAGGGAATAAATTCCGGCATTCTGTGTACACTAACATGCTAGCAATATACACTTCTATCCTGGCTGCACGTGAAATTGTACCTCCTAATTGCTTAGTACTGAGATTTTCTTTGTAGTTTTAACTTGAGGCTTTAGCATTAAGAATTGCAGATGTGGCGAATTAGCTTTTTTCAGGAATATAAGTGCTATGCCTTGTGCAAAGATGAAATGTTTATCTTGAAGGAATTTTTCCTTTAATATCCTGCAGAGTGGGTCGGGATGTCTTGTGAGAATACGCTTTCTTGTGAGATGACAGTCTTCATTGGCAATCTGAAATGAATCACACAAGATTTGCTTCTTTTTGCTAAACATAATTCCATCTTTTCTCTCCACTCCCACCCCATCCACCTCCATCCCCATCTCTCCTAGGGGGTTGCTTTGGGAACAAGAGAAAAGAATCATCACACAACCATATAACAGAGTTTCCCAATTAATGAACTATTTCCAGGGCTTATATCACTCGCTTTTTGATTACATCACTTGCTTGTTGTACACAGGCATGGGCTATGGCTGCAGTTCACAAAATCAAATGACTCATTTATATTCCTCACTGGGAAAAGTAGGAAACAACTATATTACCATTTTTGAGGCCTTCAACCAGAAAGCCAATATAAAAGCAGCAGGTAAAACCAAACTAAAATTAGTAAAATTCTCTTTCCATAAGTTTGACAGTAAAGGACAAATATACTAACTGTAGGATAGGATTTCACACATATGGTCACATAGTAAAATGAAACGGGTTTTCTTTGCAGATCTTCTCTGTGACTTTAGATAAGTAATTCATCCTCTCTGATGTTATTTGTTTATATGTAAAAAGTTAATAATAATTGTAGGTAGTAATAACCTCCAAGGATCAAATTAAATAATGTCCCTGAAGGCTTGTAGTTAACCATAAAGCACTATCTAAATGTGACATACCATTAGGAAATCCCATTAACATGTGTGTACAAGAACCACGTGGATGTTGTTCATATAATGAAATGTTTTCCAGTCCCTCTATCTTCAGTGATATTCAGTGTGTTCCAGCAAGTGTTATAGCGATTGACCAGAGAAAGAACCCAGTGGAATACAGAGGGTTGGAGAATGAACCTTTATTCCGCCGGCGGGCTCAGAGGGGCATGCCACCAAATTCTGAGCACCGCTTCCTTATTTCTCTCCAGTCTTATACATTTCTTGGGTCACACACAACTAATCAACTATGAGCATGCAAAATTATCCAATCAACGGTGGGATTAGTAGGATCAGCAGTAAGCTTCACATGTATCCAATCAGCAGTGGATTTTGCCTCAGGGCCCCCAGGCGGGGGCTTTTCCCTATCAAGTGCAGTGACCATCCCAAGTTAGATTCCTCCTAGGGCAGAACTTAACTAAGCAAAGCACTTGGGCACAGGTAGTTCAGGCGTGACCCCAGGAAGCACAAGAGAGGAAGTGGGAGAAGTGTGTCAGAGGATCAGAAATGAAAGAAAATTCAGTAAAGTGTGTAACAGCAAGTTGGTTACCTCTGTGGGCAACTGGGTTCAATCTTGCTGGGGACAGTCCTCAGAATCTGTCCCTAGAAGATGAGGAGGGCCCCCTGGAGATGAATCTCCTCCCTGGCCACTTTGCCACCACCTCCAAGGTGGCTGCTTGAGGCTGTGCAGGAGGAAGTCAGAAGCCAACAGGCAGAGAAGACACACCCGGCTTGGCTGGAAATCTATCCCCCTGCTGAGCCCTCCAATGCAGCTATAGGGCACTGGGAGGGGGGCTGTGTGTGGCAAGGCATCCACAGTGCCACCTACAGCGACATTTCAGCACAGGGAAACACGGTGCTGTTTAGGAGAGTGCTCGCTGAGATAATGAGACCTAAATTTTCTGCCTTAAGCATCCCTTTTCCCTCTCTGTGCTCAACTGACTAACACTATAGATCCAAGTTCTGGAGAACAAAAGGGCCACAGGGAGAAGAGAAGAAGAAAGGATAGCTGAAAGGAAGATACACTCTTCTCACTTGCCCCCAAGCACCTTTCCCTTTGTCTGCTTCAGAAGGAGAAGGAATGAGTTTCTATTTGTTCAAGTAATCTTAAAATAAAAAAAAAATTAAGATGAGGGAAGAGGACACACATAAAATCACAGAAAACACAAAGGAGGAGGAGGAGAAGAAGGTCCATATACATCTACCAGGTGAACAGCATTTAGGGTTTCCCAGCTTCTAGGGAAGCCCTGAGTGTTTGTTCTGTGTCAATTCCCAACGACTTTCGGGCAAAACCTGAAAATTCTTTTCTCGTTGGAATGACATTATATGAAAGCGTGAAGCAAAGTTTTAACTTTTGGCAAATATTTAGGTCATAAGTGACTCATCAGATGGTGGAAAGTCAGGGTAAGTCATTTCATCCAGATGAAGGCTGCAGCTCACTGAGGAAGATGAGGAGCTATCATCATTTCCAAGAGCCTCGGGGCTTTGAGAATAGTTGCCAAGCATGTTTATATCAAAAACTTAAGATCTTCATTTGCCTCCAGAAAAAACAATTGGAATTATGAAACATTTTTTTTTTCCGGTTTCCCTTCTTGTCTACATAATGCGAGTGAAATTTCTACATAATGTTTATTTCAAAACTATCAAGATTAAATAATAAATTTAATAAATGTCCTTTTTTTCCTTAAGATCTTTCTAGTTTCTTGGGATTTATGCTATTGTTTGTTTAGTTTTATTTGCTTTTATCTGTTTGTATGGTTGCTGCTTCTCTAAAGCACAAACAGATTATCTTCAGTCTATATTGTATTTTCTTAGAGACACAAAGATGGCATAAGACATAACGCAGGGCTTAATTTCCAAAACAGAGCAGATTTCCCTACCTATTGACTAAAACACAGTTTTACACTACTAGAAAGTATATCAGTGTTTCTCAATGTTAAAAATATTAATAACTAAGTAAATAAAAAATTAAGATTATATGCATTTTATGTGTTATGCTTTAGAAACTCCATCTTTAAATGAACAGTTTAAATCTATTTTTATCTTCAAAATGAAAATAAAAAGTTTCTGTGTGTAATGAACCTAAAATAAACTGTAAACCACTATAACAACGTCAGTCACTATCAACGTGCCCTACCCAGCTACATCTGCTGCATAACATTTGGTTTCCCGCCTACAGAAGAACCTTTTTGTTTAAATAAAAAGATCAAACATCTCAAAATACTTGTAATTTACAACAACAGCAATGACTGCATCTCACTACTCCTCCAGCCAGCCTTGGGAGCAGACCGCGGCGGCTGCGCTGCCTCAGTAGGCGCCACGGCTGCCCTCGGGAGTGGGAACTCCCACATCCAAAGTGCGCAATACAGTGAAATTGTTCACACCTGCTGCTGCTGTACGCACAAGGTTTCCGTCTGCACTACCAAAAAGCATTTGCTTTATCTTCAATTATTTCTATTAATTCTCCAGAATCTACACTCGAGACTAAACAGGGATTTTGCTACAGATGTTACTACATAGCAAACTGTCATGTGTTATCTCAGAAAAATAGAAATGCATCCCCCCTTTGCTTAGTGAATATGGGAAGGAATTGGTAGCCCTACAATCTTAAGTTGCTTTGAAGATAATCATTTTAGATATTTAGTAGTTAGTGGTTGAAGTAGTCCCCTTCGAGCTGAGCGTGTGTGTGTGTGTGTGTGTGTGTGTGTGTGTTTAGGGAAGGAGGCAGTTTGGGGTATTTAAGTAGAAAGGAAATGTACAAGCTGAGTTATAACAAATAAACAGAGTTCTAATATTATAACGTGATGGACCCAAGTTTTACATTCTCAAGGCTTAAAAACCATCCCAAGGAAAAAGACAAAATTACTCTACCATAAAAATACTTAACATTTGTATAATGCTTTATAGTTTACACAGTGCTTTGAACTATGTATGCATTATTTCATTTGCTCACCACAAGAACTCATGTTTTCCAAAAGCAAATGAGGGGCTTCATTACAGGAGATGCATGATACAGACATTTAACTTACAGGTTGCCTTTTCCATCTTCTTAATCTAAAAAAAGCACCTTGACTATCATCAACTAAGGTTATAAATATCAAATATTACAAAAGAATGGGAAACAACCTGCTGGCACACAGGACATTTTAGAATTTTGCACTCATCTCCCATTTACCACTGAGAAGGTGATCTTTTTTTTTTTTTAAGATGATGGCTTGAATACTCAGCTATGGTCTAATAGACTTTCTTTTCATTCATTTCTTTAGTTATGCTTAGCAAGTCTTAAAGTTGAAGTTTTATACAAACAACTGCATGATTTTCACAGTCCTCACTTTCAATTCTGATTCTCAAGTTACATATAACATACTGTCCTGGGGAGATCACCACTGTCTAGGAGGGGGTCTTCACCTGACCACTCAGAAATGGGATGTTTTTAACACATTAAGATAATGTTAATCTCTTCAGAATAGAGTCACATTACTGAAGCTCCTAAAACTAATGTAAGAACATTGCAATGTTAAATTATTTCTTTACGAACTGAGTGTTTTACAATGAAGTAAGTGGATTGAGTAGTCTACCCTTGGTCCCCCCACCACTTAATCCATAGCATCTGCTCAAACTCAATTTTCCTGGAACCAGACCCTACTCCCTGCCCACTGGTCCCCGATTCTGCTTCGTCCGTCCCTTCAAGCAGCAGCAGAGGTAGGGCTACAGCCCTAGAATCATGGAGATTGATAATTAGTCCCAGTAGGCTGCTAGGGGAAATCTATGTATCTTTTGGTATGATGGAAACTCAGCCACCTTTAAGACATGGTTTCCAAAGTCAACCTGAGCATCACCATCCAATATCAGATGAGAGAAGAAAAAAGGTGTGAAGAGGGCACCTTGATTCTCCACGGCCTCCATCAGAAGGGGCAGAGAGCACTCTGCTCTAACACTGCCATTGAAGACCGCCGGCCCAGCTCCCCTAGATAGAGGACCATCTGAGGAGTGTGGGTGCTGGCTGGGCAGCCACCTCCATTCTGCACATTGAGAGGAAACATGAAGCTTTGGTAGACAGTAGCCACCTTTGCCACAAGTGCTTTGTGTTGTCTCCAAATACTACAAGCTCCACTGTTTCCAAAATACAGTTACAGAAAGACGTCTTACACATTGGCAAGTGGTTTGTTCTGTAAGTGACCTGATGTTAAAGTTGCAGTTCTGAGGGCAGAGTTCAAAGCTAAAAGCAAATTTCTGATCCTGTCTAAGGATAGGATTAGCCTTGTTTACTAAACCAACAGCAATCAGTCCTGATGTGAGAAAGAACAATCTAAATCCATGGAAAGCTATTTCTTTATAAATGCAAGATGATGTGTTATTTTTAGGTAAATGAAGCAACTCAAAGGAGGGGAAGGTGAGAAAGGGAGCTAACATTTATTGAGCATCTACATGTGCCACATGCTGCTGTACACTGAGCTAGCTAGATGCTCTCTGTGCGTTAACTCTGTTAATATTTATGAGATCTCCAGAAGGTGAAGAAGAAATTGAGGCACAGAGAAATCAGGTGATTTCAAATCATTTGATTTACCAAAGCTCACGAACTACTATGTGGCAAGCAGGGATTAGAATTGAGAATTCTGTGGCTCTAAGGCCAAGGCACAACCCCCCACAGAGTATCAGCACATGCCCATGATGCTGCCTAAAACAACATGCTGCTCCCAAGTGACTGTTTAAGGTAAGAGCAAGGAGAGAAATTGGCACATCTATCGCTCTGATTCTGTGGATTCTGACATACAGTATTAAAATAGTCTTTTGTCTTGGACTGTGAAACAGTGCTTTCCCTACTTGTTCACATGATTGATCAGTATTCTCTGGGGAATATTTTTCTTCTTGAAAAGAATCTTGAGCTTACTCTCCACCAGACCATTGCTACTGTAGGAGCTATGGATGCGCGGCTGCACTGCCCTTCCCTCACTGTTCTGGAGTTCCTCTCCTAAGGCCTACTGAATCAAGAAAAAGAAGAATATCATGTATGCACTTAATTAGGCGTGATCAGGAGCATTCTCTTCTTTTATGAGGACCTCAAAAATAACCTTTTATACGTAACTTTGTTAGAAGAAGATTAAAGAATAAATTCCACATGTAGTTGTGTATATTCTCAACGCTGATGAATACTGAGACTGATCCACAGGGTATCTCTGGAAGGATTCAATGGGCCTGTCCTTTCAACATGTGGTTAACCATGATGGGGCCTGGGTGCAGGGGATGAGTGCTGGGCAGATGGGATGGGGAGGAGGGAGGGAGTGAGAGGGGTAGACCCCCGACCCTCTCTTAAACAGAGGACAGAGAACATCCTGAATTCAATAAGAAAGTGGAGAATAAAAATAAAGTAATAGGACAAGTAAAAGAAATATATTTTTGAAACAACTACTAAAGTGTTTTCCCCATCTTGGTGATCTTTTTCCTGTCCCTGAATCATCCCTCTGTCTTTGCTACTCCAAGCTGGGAAGAGCAGCACAGGAGGGTGGGGGCTGGGACAGAGGGCAGTCCCATCAGAAAGAAGCCAAGGAGGAAGGGGAGAGAGAAGGCACAGAAGGCCAGTCCTGACTGCCCCTCAGGACCAAACGCTCTGTGAAGAGGAGGACAAAGACCAAAACCCAGATAGGCTATTGGGCCTCTGAGAACACAGAGGTTTGCTCCCTACAGTGTAGCTGGGGATGTGGACTGTCACTCAGAGAAGCCTCTTGCTTGGTAGGAAGACACGTTTGGGTATATTGGCCATTGGCTGGAGAAAGTGTCCCCTGGACAAACCAGCAGCCCCAAGCAGCATGAGCATGGGGACCTCGAGGACAGAGGCATGGGCAACAAACACTGGCTCCATCATGATTCCCCCAACTTGAGGTGATGCCAGCACACGTCAGGGCACCTGTGCAGGCACAGCCACCTGCGGCATGCTGCAGGGAACAGCGAGTTTCCAAAGACAGCCAGGGACACCATGGGTCCCTCCGTGACAGCCATGGAAAGGGACTCTCCTCCTGTGCCCCAGTCCCTTCCTGGGGAGGAGGAGGGTCGGAGCGCCGTCTGTGGAAGAAATGACCCTAACTGGGAGTCAGACTTTAGGTTGGAAAGATGGCTTTTACCTGGAAGACACGACTTACCTATAACTGCGAGCTTCCATCCTCCCCCCTTCACCGCTAAGGGAATGAGGGCCTTGGGAGCAAGATAAAATGTGCCGGAGGAATAAAGAAAGTGTTACTGTTGTTCACTTGAGTAAATTCGACCATGTGTTACAAGCAAAATGCAGGTTACTTCCACAGTGAAGGCATCCTTCTCTACTGAGGATACCCATGCTAGGCAGGAACAGAACAGGATCAGAGGATGCAAGCACTGACCTGGAGATGTGGGCAGCAGCAGCACCGAGCTCGGATCCCAAGCGGTGGCAGAAGTGCATCTCCAGAAGGCCTGGCCCAGGAGAGCAGCAGCATGGGGGACACGCGGCCCCGGGGTGGAGCCAGCCTGGAGCAGACCTCACACACTTCAGGCCTCTGCAGGCACCAGGAGTACAAGACTGGGATCTGAGCAACCCGAGGGCTTTCCACTCGTATTACACTGACTTTGCCTGCCTGTAAGATTTTTGGCTAAATTCCTTTCCATAAGCTTTGATAAAAGTGTACCCAGCGAGTGTCAGTGGGGGGACGTGAGAAGATGCTGTTCTTTATTCCAATACACAGCCATGATCTCAGAAATTCTTGATCCACAGAAAGACATTAAACAAATTATCCACAGTACTTCTCTGTCAATTAGCTCACTTGACCTAACACCTGACTTACCTTGACTCCTCATTCAACTCTCTGTTTCCTAAGAGCTGTTATCATCTTTTAACTTTGACAAAATAAGAGAAAGAGAAACTTCTTCTTTATCACATGTAGTCTGTTCTAGTCCAACATCTAGAATCCTGCATGACCAGCCAAATTGTCTTCCATGACCACTTCCAGATTCCCAATGATATTTTGTGATCCTAGCTTCAAAACTTTCCTCCCTGCTCTATAGATCAATTGGTTCAACTTCTGAACATTTTGTTATACATCACAATGAATTTTCTTTATTGTAA
This sequence comes from Cheirogaleus medius, assembly GCA_008086735.1. Classification (NCBI taxonomy): domain Eukaryota; kingdom Metazoa; phylum Chordata; class Mammalia; order Primates; family Cheirogaleidae; genus Cheirogaleus; species Cheirogaleus medius. Next base: position 6,433,485 of record VBSM01001124.1, read on the forward strand.
CTGCTGGTTCCATTCTCCTTTTTGGGAAAAATTAAACATGTTTTGTTTAAATCCAGTAGGAAACTCCAAAGGTAATGTTCGAAAACCTTGGAGAGTTTCAATTTATGCAATTATTCCATTATGTACTACTCTCTGCCAGAAAACAGAACAAATAGCATAACTTTTGTGTGTACTATAAAATAAACAATACATTCAGGAAAAATAATTTTGGAATCAAGCTACTCCACTGTTTTCAGCATTATTAATATAAAATTATTATATTTTAAAATAATTTGCCTTTTGTTGTGTTAATGATGTCTACAGGTAATAAGTCAATTGAGTTCCTAGATATATATAACTAGTAAAGAGGCAGCACTATAAAAACAACAGTCATCTCAACACTGTTTTCAGTGTTAAGTGTGGAAGACCTTAAAGTGATTTTATGAGGAAGAATCTTTGGACGTACAGACACTCCCTGATTTATGATGCTTCCACTTAATGACGGATTGACTCTATGATGGGATGAAAGTGATATGCATGCACAGAAATAGTGCTTTGAATTTTGATCTTTTCTCAGGCTACCTATGCAGTAGATACCCTGTCACGATGCTAGGCAGTGGCCACAGCCCCCCGTGAGCTGCTCGACTGTTACGTTGGTCTGTGTGGATGTTCCCTGATTCCCCAGTTCCCAGTGTCAAGAATGAGCACTGGTACCCAGTCCAGCTGATGACCGAGTGATCACAAACATAGAACAATTTTATACAAACAGTTTACCACACAAAAGAAAGAATGAAAGTACATAAGGAAGTGACAGGAAGTGAATATATGTTCCACAGAGAGTGGAAGAGGTCAGTCTCCAAGAGTGGAGAAAGACCTTGAAGACTGAGCACACACTGCCTTTTATAAACCCATTAGTTTGTCCCACCTTTCCCCTGGCAGGATTGGTTGCCATTTCCCACTTTGGGGGTGACTGACAGGTTGGTGTTATATAACAGATCACATGACAGGTTACATAACAGGTTGGTTATATAACAGTTTCCCTATCTGCACATGCATCTTCCCCAGAATCCTTCACGAACTTCTACCCATGTTATGCTAATCAGATGGTAATGAGCTCCAGGTCAGTTAAAGGTTATTATGAACGTTTTGCTATGTATGCTCCCACTAGGGAACAGTTCCTAGCTACAATTTGGTTCCTGTTCTCTGCCCTTAGCCACTTCCTTGCCACCTGTTTACCTGCTGCCAGACCTAACAGGACTGCCAGGGTGAACAACCACAGTCTGCCATGGGCTGTGTTGCCAGGTGACTTTGCCTAGCTGCAGGCTAACATGTGTCTGGACATGTTTAAGGTAGGTAGGCTAAGCTATGGTGTTTGGTAGGTCAGCTGTATTAAATGCATTTTTGACTTATGGTATTTTCAATTTATGATGTGGGTGGGCAGCACCAGTGTAAGTCAAGGAGCATCAGTACTTTGGAGGGACTGTAGCCATAGCAATGATCATGAACATTTCTCTAAACAAACATTTCAATATACTAAAAAGGATGAATTAACAAGGGGGAGATGAATCATGTAGGTTAGTCACATTTCAGATTATTATATTTTTAAAATGGGTCCTTTTAAAAACAAAACTAACATAAACTGAAGCTTTAAAATATATTTAATATTTTTGCAAACCAGTGTCAGCAATGCTTTAATCATTTATTGCTCACCAGATATAACCACCAGATGTTCAGATTTTAAGGACTTCCCGCCCACTTCCAAAACTCCCAGTACAATCCTAATTACCCACTTTCAGCTACTTGTTTCTTTGCCTGTGGCTGCAAACATTGTAAAACTGGCACCAAAGGGCCACGTGAATAAAACACACTAGTAGAAGCTTGTACTTAATACATAGCTATTCTAAAGAAGCAATATGGGAATTCCAGAGCCAATATTAGACAGAAAACTGTACTCTTTGAGATTAAAAAGATGCCTTCTTCTAGGTGGCTCACGCCTGTAATCCTAGCACTCTGGGAGGCCGAGGCGGGTGGATAGCTCAAGGTCAGGAGTTCGAAACCAGCCTGACCAAGAGCGAGACTCCGTCTCTAAAAAAAAAAAAAAAAAAAAAGATGCCTTCTTAAAAGTGACTTGTGATTTAATGGAAAGAAAACTGTTTTATAATTAGAACACCAATGTTCAAGCCCCAGTTCAGCCACTTATTCAGTACAAAACATTCAGTAACTCATTCCTCTTCCAAGTAGGAATGGTACTATTCTCTCATGTCACTCTGGGGGCTCAGGAGGCAGAAGTGAACTAACACACACAGCCGTGCTCAGTAAACTGTGAACACCCAAGTAAAGTGCAAATAGTATGGAGGCACTAGGAGAGGATCGTGTATTTTGATTAATAAATAGAAAAATGTATTTGACAGATGTTTAAGATATAAAAGATAATGACAGTGTGGTCTCAGCAAACAACACACCGAATAACATCCACCCGGTCGAGTGACATAATTTATAGTTGCAGCACAAAATGAAAATGTAAGGCCCCTTTTCAGAAATCAGGAAAGAAGGGAGCGAGACCTTTCTTTCATGGTTTGTCTTTATCTGTCATGGTGTTTTTGATTTGCTATTTGATGATGTGCTGTTTGGCAGGGTGTACTCACAGGGTATGTACAGACCCCCACAGATGCTGGACCCTCCCCATGCCTCAGAGTGCAGGGCCTGGCCCCATCTTCCCTGCACCCAGCCCCACGTCTGGTGGGGAGGCAACAGCGGTCTGTGGGTGGGCATTGAGTGGCTAAGAGCCCATCCCAGGGTGGCAAGGAGGTTCCAAGTCCTCAGAGCATGCTCCATTATGCCATAGACCTTCACTTACAAAACACAGATCCAAAGACAAAATTATTAAGGATTTCAGTATGGTGATCACAAGCATTACACCGCAAGCACAGGGCCCCCTTCCAAGCGCAAGGCTTGGCTCACCGCACCAGTGGTAAGTCCATGAATCCCCCTGTTGTCTACTGTGTTTGGGGTCCATCCTAAAGTGGTGGCATGGTATACTAAATAAGACAACAGGCACCCAACATAGATTGCTGACTTCCAACCCGGCTCTGCCTCTTACCAGCTGTACAATTTAGAGCAAGTTATTTTTTCTCCTTGGGCATCAGTTTCCCCATTTGTAAAACAAGAGTCCTAACAATACCAATAATCATTCATTTCATAGGGTCATTGTGCAAAACTAAATTAATTATTATATGCTAGGGCCTAGTATATTAAATACTGTAGAATTATTGTTATTTTTCATATGAATCCACATTGCAGATTTAATATGATTCCAAAAGTGAATGTGTTTGGAATCCTCATAGGAAAAGGTAAAAATAAAAGAATAAAAAAATAGAGAGAGAGGTTGCAAAGATTAGCCAAAGAAAAATTGTGTAACTATATTAATATCAAAGTAAACTATAAGGCAAGAAACATTAACAAAGATAAAGTTGAACACTTCATTAAAATAAAATAAAAGTATTATTTCAATAGGAATATATATAATAATCCTGAATTTGTATGCAATGAATAACATTGCCTTAAAATGTATAACATTTGAACTACTTTCCTTAATTAGCAAAAGTTTCCTCAATGCAATACATAGGCTATATTTTCTGAAATATCATGGGGGCAGAATAATTGCTTGTTGAATGAATGAATAAATAAATTGAGTAAACTAAGAAACTCTAAAAAAAACATAGTGTGAGCTTCTAACATGTTTCTCACTGCCAACATAAGCAGACAAAAAAATTAGTAAGACAGAGAAGATTTAAAATGCACAAATAAAAAATTAGCCTATGTAGAATGTTACACCCAAGAATTGCAGAATGCACATTATTTTCAAGCTCTCTCACTTAAAAGTGACCATATGCTGGGCCATAAAGGAAATATCAACACATTTCAATTGATTAAAGTCATGCCAAATATGTTTTCTGGCCACAGTGCAATTTAGCAAAAAGTCGGTAACAAAATGAGAACTAGAAAATCAGCACATTTTGAAATTGAGAAATATGCTTCAAAATATCCCATGGATCAGTAAAGAAAACACAATAGTTATTCGAGCTGAATAATTATAAAAGTATAACATCTTAAAAATGTGAGATGTAGATATATCATACTTGAGAAAAATTTATCCCCTTAAATATGTATATTAGAAAAAAGAAAGAAGAGTGATGAGCTAACTTAAAAAATTAGAAAAATAACAGATAAAAGCCAAATAAATGAGAATAAACTAAATAATAAAGAAAAAGGCTAAAGTTAATATAATAAAAATCAAATAGAAAGTATTTAAAAAGACAAAAATCATTCTTTAAAAGAATAATACAATTAACCCCCTGGCAGGCATGATCACTAGGAAAAAAAAAAGCCACAAATAATTAAATGTCAGTGATGAAAAAGGAAACATAAGCACAGGCATTACAAAATATAAGAAGTAGATTTTATGAGCAAATTTATTCACATATATTTGAAATTTTATACCAAATGAACACTTCATATAAAAGGACAATTTACCAAAACTAAACAAAGAAGGAACAGACTATCTGAATTTTCCTAACAAAAAAGAATCTGCAATCATGAAAAAAGTTATCAAATAAAATATTAAACTGAATCAAATAATTAAAAATGATGCATCATGATCTAGCTTAGTATTACAGAAATGCAAGGTTTTTTTAACATTTTAAAAATCAATCAACATAACTCACCATACTAAGAGAATAAAGAAGAAAACTCAAATGAAAGCAAGAGCAGTGGCTTGTGCCTGTAATTCCATCTACTCAGGAGGCTGAGACAGGAGGATTACTCGAGGGCAGGAGTTCCAGACCAGCCTGGGCAACATGGCAAGACCCCCATCTTTCAAAAAAATTATATGAGCATATCAGTAGTTGCACAAAAGCATTTAATAAAGTTCAACATCTATTAATAATAAAAATTCTTAACAAGAGTTTTTAGTAGGTAACCACTAATAAAAACAATCTACAAAAAATCCTACTTGACACTAAATGGTGAAATGTTGAAAAGCTTTCCCTTTTAAGTGGGGAAGACAATAAGAATGCCTACCATCATTACTTCTATTCAACATTTTACTGTAGGTACTGACTACTGCAATATGTAAACAAATGTAAATATCAAAAATGTAAGGATTGGAAAGGAAGAAAACTGTCATTATTTAAAGATGATATAATTTTGTCAAGAGTCTTTAGATAAATTCCAGAATTAATGAATAAGTTCAGCAAGTTTGCTACACATTGATCAACATACAAAGTCAATATATTTTCATATAGCTGCAGCAAACAATTAAAAAATAAAATATTTTAAAAGATACTATTTACAATAGTACCAAAAGTCACTATCTAGGAATAAATCTAACAAAAAATATATACAACTTCTACAAAGAACACTATACAAAAATTTTTTGAAAAAGTATAGAAGACAGAAATAAATGGAGAAGTCTACTATGTTCATAATTTGAAAGACTCACTTGTAAGGAATTTCAATTCCCCCCAAATTGACCCATAGATTTAAAGCAATCTAAATCACAGTCCCAGCACATATTTTGTGGAAACCAAGAAGTTATTTAATAGTTGTGAAACATACATGAAGAAGGTAAGGGACAGAATACACAGGATAAATCCCAATAATAGGAACAAAGTAGGAGAATGTATTCTATGGCTTTCAAAATATATTATAAACCTACAGTAACTGTGACTGGTAGTATTGGTACAAGGACAGAAAAAGAGATCAATAGAGTAGAAAGAGATCAATAGAGTAGAAATCTACTCTATTGATTCTACTCAATAGAGTAGAATTTCAGAAAGAGATTCACTCAAATATAGACACTTCAATTTGACATACAAAGAATAATGAAGGAAGAATGGCATTTTCATTCAATGATGTTGAGCCAATTAGATAGCCATATGGAAAACAATCAATATTTACCTGTCCTTTAAACTATGATAAAAATACCAAGCTCAAGTGAATTACTTACCTTACAAATATGTAAGGTAAAAGTGACAAAGCTTCTATAATACAATTTAGAAAAACATTTTCATGACTTGCAATAGGAAACAATTTCTTCATAAAAATCACAGGAAGCACTAGCCATAAAGGAAATGGTTAACAAATTGGGCTACATTAAAATTTAAAATATCATTCATCAAGAATATCTTTGTGAGAAGGAAAGCTATGGCATTAGAGGAGTTATTTGCAACATAAACATCTAATAAAGGGCTAATAGACAAAATATATTTATAATGACAAATAAGAAAAAGATCAGAAGCCTAATAGAAAAAACGGGCCAGAGACTTGAAAAAGCAGTTCACAAAACAGGATGTCCAAATGGCCAATAAACATATGGAAAGATGTTCAGCCTCAGTACTCATCGGGGAAAGGCTGATGGAAACCTCTATGCAGTACATCTGTACACTCACCAGAATAGCTACGGCTAAAAAATCTGACAAGACCAAGGAGTAGCAAAGATTGGAGCAAAAGGAACTCTAATTCCCTGCTAGTAGGAGCATAAATTGTTCTTCTGAAATGTGCGGCACCATCTTCAAGATTTGAACATAAACATAACCTATGATCCAGTAATTTCTGTCTCTTAGGTACACACACAAGAAAAATTGTACAGACTTACACCAAGAAACATGTATGGAAATATTCATGGCATCATAATTCATAATGGCTAATAACCAAAATGTCCATCATCACTATGATGTATATATAAATGTTTAGACATTCTAGTTATACAGAATGCCATACAATGATAAAAATGAACAGATTCCTAGTACATAAAACAACATGGGTGACTCTCATAAATATAATATTGACAAAATCTATACCCAAATTAGTAAACACCATACGATTCCAACTATGTAAAGTTCAAAAGCAGGCAAGACTATAATGCTAGACATCCAGGATAGTATTTATGTATAGGAAAAGAAGGAACTGTATTAGGTATTAAGGAAACAAAGAGAGGATCTCTTGCCTTAAGAATCTCACAGTCTAATGAGCTCATGTACATAAAAAGACATTGTAAGCTGACAACATTTTAAACCATTATAACTTTATTATTTTAGATATAGCTAAGTATGCTGATACTTTTTTTCTGACATTCAGTCAATCAAACAATAAATACAGTCTCATTAGCTGAAACGCAGTAGGCAAGCCAGGGGTTGAGCTTCTGTCAAGAGTCTGGCAGATGGGACAGAGTGAATCTTCATTGTATCTCATTTCTCCTCATTTCATCCAAATGCAGCCTAAATGACTTTCCCAAGTCAGCAGGAGAGAATTATAGAATAACTCAGATAATGGGACCTCGATGTGTTTATGTAATCATCCTTCTCTCTCTCTGTCTGGGAAGAACTCAGGCAGAATATAGCCAATACTTACTCTTCGAAATCAGAAAAAACATGATTTGTCTTTAAAAACAAATGGTAATAACAGCAACCACAGCAACAGAAGCAATGACAGCAACAATAACACCCTGATAATAAGCCTCCCAGCCCGTGTCCTGTTAGTAAAATATTCACATAAAATCATAAACACATTAATAGGAAATTGTATTTACCTACCACAAGTGAGAAAAATGACTTTCTAAACTGAAACCTTGAAAAGCTACACCTTTTGCAAATACTCCATTTGTAGCATACAAACCCACACAAAAGAACAGAGAATTTACCAACAAAAAGTCTTTATATTACTTATGTCTTAGTTTCTTTTAAAGTTGCATGATATTTTTACACAACAGTGCATCTTTTTTATTTTTAACAGAACATTTGCTGCCTATCTGGCTTCTGCTACACTGCTCTAAAGGTAGTCAATATTATAATCCTACTGAAAGAGTTTCCAAGGACCATTCATCTTGAGGTCAAAATATATTACTTAAATAGATGACTTGGAAGTTCAAATGCTTTAATAGTATGAAATACAAAGATATCAAATGACTGAAAACTCAAGAACAGGTTTTTTCCTTTACTACTGATTACTACATCTTGGAATACAAGCTGTATCCAGACAGACTGATTTCCCCTTTTGTTTCTAGGCAAACAACATTCATCTTGAAGAACAGAAAAACAAGAAACACTCCTACCTTTTCACCTGTGTTCACCCCCCAAAATTCAATTAGCCAATATGATTTCTGCATATGAAAGATGAAATGTTCTTTTCTGATCCTGATAGAGCCCAGGAAAAATCTTTGTTTGGAGGTCACACAGCTATTACAAATAATAAATAATACATGAAACTTGTACATTATTCTGCACAAGTTTTGGTGGGGTATTTACATAGGAGTAGAATTCTGGGTTTAAGGGTAATGCATGCTATGTGAACTTTAGCAAATAGTGCCAAATTTTCCTCCAGATTGGTTATTTCAATTTGCTCTCAATAAATTTATTTCAGGTATATTTATTTTGATATTGTTGTGAATTGAATGTGTCCCCCCAGATTTTCTATGTTGAAATGTTAAGCCTTAAGGAGATGCTATTAGGAGGTGGGGACTTTGGAAGGTGGTTAGGTCATAAGGGTAGAACCCTCATGAATAGGATTAATGCCCTGGTGGAAGGGACCCTAGAGAGCCCTCTAGACCTCTTTCTATCATGTGACGATACAAAGAAAATTGGAAGTCTGCATCCCAGAAGAGGGCCCTCACCAGAACTCAACCATGCCGGCATACTGATCTCAGATATCCAGCCTCTAGAACTCTAAGAAATAAATGTTCACTGTTTAAGCTACTAGTCTATAGTAATTTGTTACAGCAGCATTTTTTAATATTTTATTTTATAAGTATAACTGGTATATAGAAATACTATTGATTTTTATGTATTGCTCTTATAGTCTATGATAAATTTACTTGTTAATTTAATGAGTTGTCTGTAAATTTTAATGTTTTTTATGTACATAATCATGCCGTCTGAGAAAAATAATAGTTTTATTTCTTTCTTTATAATCTTAATAACTTTTATTATTTTTTTTTTGCCTGATTGAATCGACTTAAACATTAGTCTTGATCTTGAAGGAAATGTTTTTCTTTTGAAGGAAATGTTTTTAATCCAATATCATTAAATATGCTATTTTCTCCATGTATTCTTTTATAAATACCCTCTTTATCACATTAAGGAAATTCTTTTCTAGTCTCAGGTTGCTGAAAGTTGTTTATCATAAATAGATGTTAAATTTTATCAAATTTTTTTGTCCATAAACTGAAATGATTTTTTTCCCTCATTTGTCCTCCCAAAATAGTAGATTATATTAATTTATTTTCTAACGGTAAATCAACCTTTCATAATTGAAATAATTCCAACTTGCTCCTGATGAATCAGTTTCATTATATATAGTTAAGTTTGCTAATATTTTATTTAAGATTATTGTATCTGTATTTATGAGAAAAATTGTCCTACAATTTGAATTTCTTATGTCCTTCTCAGGTTTTGGTGTCAAGGTAAGACTTGCTTCATAAAATGAGTTGAGAAACATTCTTTTTGTTTCTATTCACTCAAAGAATGTGTGTAAAATGGTGTTACTTCATTCCTAAATATTTGAGATATTTTACTAATGAGGTAGTTTGAGACTGGGATGCTATGTTAGATTTTTTGTTATTGTTTTGTTTTTGTTTTCATTTTTGTTTTAAGGGAAAGACTTTAACTTATCAATTAAATTCTTTAGTAGATACAGTATTATTTAGATTTTTCAATTTTTTCTTGGTGTTATTTTGGCAAGTTTTGTTTTATAAAAGGTGCTTATTTTTTCTAAATGTCCAAATTTATTAGTACAAAGTTGTTCATATTTCCTTCTTTTATATTTTTAATTCCTACAGGCTCTGTAGTGATGTCTGCTTTGTAATTTATAACATTAATAATTTGTGCCTTGGCTTTCTCTTTTAAGCCATCATACCAGGAATTTATCAATCTTGTTAATGTTTTTAAAAAACACCTTTAGCTTAACTTTTCTATTACACATAATTTTCTGTTCTGTTGTTTTCTACCTTTTCTAAATTGTTTTTCTTCTACCCGTTTCAAAAATAATTTATTATTTTTCTAACTTCTTAAATGCTTATATCATTATTTTTCAGTCTTCTTTTCTAATACATGCATTAAAGACTATAATGCTTCTTTAACCACAACCGTGCCTGAATCCCACAAAATTTTAACAGGTCAGTTTTATTATCATTCAGTTCAAAATATGTTCTAATTTCTACTGTAATTTCTTTTTGAATCCATGAGTTATTTACAAGGATATTGCTTAATATTAATAAGAATTAATAATTAATCCATTAATTATTAATTAGTATGTAGGGATTGTCTAGGAATTATTTTATTATTCCAGCTTATATCTACTATATCCAGAGAACACAATTATAATTCTTTGTAATATTTTGAAATTTGTTTTATGGCCCTTTATATGTAAGTGTTCCATATATGCTTGAAAATACAGGGTATTCACAAATGTGAGGCATAATGTTCTAGACATACATTTAGGTAAGGTTTGTTAATTGCCTGTTCAAATCCTCTATATTCTTCTCAATTTTCATCTGCTTGTTTTATTTGTAACTTAGAAAGATATGTTAAAACCTTTCATTATGATTGTAGATTTTATTTTTTCCTTTTAGTTCTGTCAAATTTTGTATATAGATATATATAATTAAGTATATAAATATAAATATATATATGAGAGAGAGAGAGAGAGAGAGAGAGAGACTAGGCTATAAGAATACAATAAACCTACAAATTTAGGAATGCTATATCTTTCTAATATATTGACCCTTTTATCATTATGGAATATTGTTCTTTACCTCTAGTAGTATTTATTTCTTTCATTAAAGTCAACCTTGCCTGTTAGTGTATGACAGCTTTCTGTTACTTAATATTTCCATGATGTATCCATCTTTTACTTTCAGTTGTTCTAATGGTTTTTTTGTTTGTTTTTTGAGACAGAGTCTCACTCTGTTGCCTGGGCTAGAGTGCCGTGGCGTCAGCCTAGCTCACAGCAACCTCAAACTCCTGGGCTCAAGCGATCCTTCTGCCTCAGCCTTCCGAGTAGCTGGGACTACAAGAATGTGCCACCAGGCCCGGCTAATTTTTTCTATGTTTTTAGTTGGCCAATTAATTTCTTTCTATTTTTAGTAGAGATGGGGGGGGTCTCACTCTTGCTCAGGCTGGTGTCGAACTCCTGAGCTTAAACGATCCGCCTGCCTTGGCCTCCCAAAGTGCTAGGATTATAGGCGTGAGCCCCCGTGCCCGGCCCAGTTGTTCTGTTTTGATATTTATGTGATAAACATCATATAGTTGGGTTCTGTATTTTATCCAATCTTATGATATTTGTCTTTTAATTGTAGTAATATATTTGAATTTTATTTAATGTTATTACTAATATATTTGGAATCAAATTACTCTCTTACTATTTTATTTCCATTTGTCCCATCAATCCTTTGTTCCTTTTTCTCTCCTTACTTGCCCTTGGTTAATCAAGTATGTTCTCCCATTTTTCTCTTTGTTAGTACACACACATATGCACACACTTTTTTACAATTATTTCTTTTCCCACTTCTCCAACACTGCAAAGCTGAACATATCCTTCAATTTCACTTACCTCTCTTACCACTGTTTTCGCTATTATTTTTTTTTATTTCATCATATTATGGGGGTACAAATATTGTTAAGGTTACATATAATGCCCTTTCCACCCCCCTCCAGTCAGAGCTTCTAGTGCGTCCATCCTCCAGGTGGTGCGCATCGCACTCATTATGTAAATATACACCCATCCCCTCCTCCGGACACCCAATAAATGTTGTGGTTTTTTTGACATTTTGGTAAGATGTGAGTCTACTCCACCCCCCACCCTGAATCCCTGGTGAACACCACCACCATTTGAGCACCATAGTTTTAATCAGT
>VBSM01001124.1:6445469-6489123 GCA_008086735.1 Cheirogaleus medius
CTTAATCCAGGATAGTATAAGCGGTGCTAGCTTGCTGTCGTTTCTTAGAATTGATTCATATTCCATTGTGAGGTCAAGGGATCACTATTGTTAACATGTACCTTAATTCTAAATATTTTAAGCCTCACAATATATTATCATCGTTTTATATAGCCAATATTCACTTAGACTTATGATATATTTATCTTTTTATGTATATGTTTTCTTTATCTTCTCTCTGCATAAAAATGTGCTTTAGTATTTGTTTTAGTAAAAGTTTAATAGCAATAAATTCTCTCATTTTTTAATTATCAAAAATGTCTTTATTTTACCTCTATTTTTAAGGGTCTTTTGACTGGGTAGTAAATTCAAGATCAACAGTTATTTTCTTTCAGCTCTTTAGTTACATGATTCCATTGTCTTCTGTCTTCCTTTACTTATGTTGAAATATCAGCCCTTGGTCTTGTTGTTCCCATGTAGGTCAAGGTCTTGTAGTTCCTTTGAAGGCAGAGGAGATTCATCTTTTCTCTTTAATCTTTAGCAGTTTACCATGATATGCCTATATGTGGATTTCTTTGATTTATCCTGTTTGGACTTCATAGAACTTATTGGATAAGTGGTTTGTATATTTTACACTTTGGAAATAATATCTAGTATTTATTTATATAATGTTCTTGTCCTCCTCTTCTTTCCAATTATATACATTTTAGATCTTGTACCTATGTCCCATATATCTCTTACACTTTTATTTTTCATTTTCTTTTTGTATTTCTATAGTTTGGATATTTTCTCCTTACCTAGCTTCTGCTTTACCAAATATCTCTTCTGCTGAGCCAAATTTGCTCTTAAACTCATCTGTTGAGTTACTAATTTCTATTAATGTGCTTTCCAATCTAAAATTACCATTTGCATTTTATTTATAGTCAATTCTCTGGCTAAATTCTCCATCGTAATATTTATCTTTCAAACATATTTGTCACCTTTATTGTCAAGTCTTTAAACTTTAATATCTACTAAACAGATCACTTGTACACTTGTTCCTAATGCATTTCTCCTGCTTTCAGTGTTTGGTTTTTTGGACATCTCCTGACACAGATAAATTTTACTTGAGTGTTAGACATTATCTATGAAAAATTAAAGGGACTCTGGATGACATTATCTTTCTACAGAAAGGACTTAATTGTCTTTTGTTAGGCAATTAAGAGAAAGAAGGTTATGAATTTAACCATGGACTAAGATGATTTAAGACAGAGTCCACTCTTTGTCGGGCTGTGACCATTTTGGTTTTCCTTTATTCCCCGGGTGTATCCTTTCAAGAGCATCTAATGAAAGCCTGGAGTGAGTATTAGGGACCTTCCTTTTTGGGAAGCCATAAACTCAAGCTTTCATGTCCTCAGCCTCATGAGACTACTGAAAGCTCTGCTTTGGGCTTTGCCCCTTAGCTGCTGCTTCTAGTTTGTTTCTGCCCTCCGATTCTGTGCAGCGTGGGAACTGGTAAATGCTTCAAGGAGAAAGGCAATAAGAAATCTTGGACTGACTTCTCTGTGATTCAATTTTGTTCAGGATCTTGGTCCCTCAAATCTTGGCTGCCTTCTTAACTCTGAACTCCCATTATTTTCTTCCAAGGCCACTGAGACTGCCAGAAGCTGAGCACTTTCTGCTCAGTCACTGCGACCTTAAGAATCAGTAAATGTCTTAAAGAGAGAGTGGAGTAAGTGTCACTCAGTGCACTGCCTGGACTTGGTGCCACAAGGCCTGGCTTCCTTGGCTGTCCTCTGATGCCTTTAAACAGCTGTTATGTTTTGTTTGCATTTATATTTCATTCAGAAGTTATGGTTTTTCTTAATGACAGATTTGACAGGGTTGTTTAACAGGTTGATAGATAATAGGCTACTCTGTCAAAGCTAACAGTAGAAGTCCTAATCACTCTCTTATAAAAAATATTACAAAACGTGACCTTCAGAGGTTAATGATATAGAATTGATAGCTGTCAGCCTGGTAGTTTTTTCTTTGTTAGGTAAAGACTTCTCAATTAGAGCAACTCATAGTAGAAATCAAGTGGAAACAGGAAGAAAAACTCTATATAGTGTTCATGTGTGTGTATGTTACTTTAGAGAGGAATGGATCTTATAAATCTTTAAATTTTAATTAAATTCCTGATGTCTTGTTGCATTAGAAGAATAGTGAGGCCATTGAGTCTGGGATATTTAGGCTACACCGAAGAGACTGCCTTGAAATGCTCTCTGTATAGTGTTATTTGATACTCATGTTTTTCTTTCCTTCAACGGTACATTGAGCTATACTCTGCATTTAAACTTCATAGACATAGGAAATGGAAGTTTGCAAATAACTTGAAATGGTTCCTAAAACTGCAGTTTTATTTTGTTTAGAATGGGTAAAGCTAAATTAGTTGGATAAAGCTTATTTTTGTTTACACTGTTTAGAAATGGAGATCCAGGTTACACTGATTATTTTAGAGAAAGTAATAAACTGAATGTGACATATTTTCCCTGTGCATTGACCTTCTCATTTGAAATAAAAATAATTTCTCATGAATTAGATTTTAGGACATGACCCATTACCTGCCTCTTGGGTACCCTGTGCTCGAAGTCTTTCCCTTGATCCATTCTCTTAAATTCCCTCATTGATCCAGGACGCAGGCAATTGTCTCACTCAGTCACTGTGGATAACAGCCACTCACGGATTCTCCTTTTGGACAATCTCTCAATTCTTTGATTTTTTGAAGCAATCTAAAAACAGAGTGAACAATGCAAACCCAAATTTTTCAGGGAAATGGATGTGACATGGGAGTATATAAGCCTTTGTCATAAAACCCAAAGCCAAAATCCTCTGAGATTTGAGCCAAAAGAAAGAAAAAAATCTCTCCTGAGTGAATAAACAGGTTTGAAGTGCTTATGGTGCTATTTATTCACTAAACACCAAACACTTAGCACAGAATAATGTTCTTATGGCTAGTCTATGAAATGGTATGCTAAGTAGATATAGATAAGCTTTCTCTAAGAGCCAACGGATTACAAATCCAAACTCTTATAACACTGCGACCTTGATATGCAACTATTACAGAGAAAGTTAAAAAGCAAGAGTTTTCATGCACCAAAGAGTCACTGATTTGGCCAAAATTTGAAATCTCCAAAATTTTTGGCAATATGTTATGATTTAAACATATGAATTGTTCTTCTACATAATTACTGAACCATGTAATAAGAAACGTAAAGTGAAAATTATTTTCCTTTTAAGACAGCAGGCGCCATATTGCTTCTCTACCCACCATGTGTTTCCACATGTTTTTGTCCTCCCCAAGGGGCTTCAACTCCTCTGATCTCATCTTGTTCACTCCCACACAGACATATCCCAACTCTAGCCCTGAGTGAAGGTGCCACAGGGTCCAGTGGGTCCCAGTGATCTGTGTGACTCCAGTGCCTAGACATTCTGGGTGGGCTGCCCCCCCGAAAGAGGAATGGGGATGACCAGAGTGCTAGATTTCCTCCATCTAGACTCTTTTCCTCCCCTTTCCCTCCCCCACTTGGCTGCCAAGAGAGACAACTGAGCCACCACACTGAGGCTTCCACAGAGAGTGGGGCTCAGACCTTTACTCTTGGGGTCCTGAGTGGACTTAGGGGTACTCCACCTACCCTTCTCATTCGACTCTAAGCCTCTCAGGTGTTGATCCTTGCCAAGGCCTTAAAGTTTTTTGTCCATTTTTTAAATTGGGTTGTCATTTTGTTGTTGAGTTTTAAGATTTCTTTATATATTTAAGATACTAGGCCTTTATCAGGTATATGATTTGCAAACATTTTCAGTGAATTGTATGTTCACTTTCTTGATAGTATCCTTTCAAACATGCTCTTTTTTTTTTAATTTTGATGAACTTCATTTCATCTATTTTCTTTGGTTGTTTGTGCTTTAAATATCACATCTAAGAAATACTTGCCTAATCTAAGATCACAGTATTTACATCTACGTTTTCTTCTGAGAGTTTATAGTGTCAACTCTTACACTTAGGTCTTTGATCCATTTTGAGTTAACTTTAAATATGACATGAGGTAAGAGCTTAACTTCTTTTTGCATATCTTATCCAGTTGTTCCAGCACCATTTGTTGGAAAGATCATTCTTTCTCCAATAAATTGTCTTGGAACACTTCTTGAAAATCAGTGGCCCATAAATGTATGTGTTTGTTTCTAGATTTTTAATTCTATTCCTTGTCTATATATCTATCTTTATGCAAGTACTATTCAGTCTTGATTATTGTAGCTTTGTATTGTTTGAAATTGGGAAGTGTGAGGTCTCCAATTTTGTTCTTCTTTTCAAGATTGTTTGGGCCATTCTGGTTTTCTTACATTTCCATATGAATTTTAGGATCAGCTTGCCATTTTTCTTCAAAAAAAAAAATCCACTTGGGATTCTGATAGGATTGCATTGAATCTGTAGATTAGTTTGGGGAGTACTGCCATCTTAACAATATTAAGTCTTTCAATCTTTGAAAATGGGATGTATTTTCATTTGTTTAGGTTTTCTTTCATTTCTAACAATGATATTTTATATTTTTAACTTTTTATTGCTTTTTGCTTCGTTATAGAAATACTATACAAAATAGATTTTTGTATAGTAACATTATATTCTGAAACTTTCCTGAACTTACTAATTCTAACAATTTGTATGTGTATGTGTGTGATTTTCTATATACATTATCATGTCATCTGCAAATAGAAACAGTTTTAATTTTTTATTTCCAGTCTGGATACCTTTTATTTCTTTTTCTTGCTTAATTGCCTTAGCTAGAACCTCCTGTACAAACTTTGATTGAAGTGACAGAAATGGGAATCCTTCCTTGCCTTGTTTCTGATCTAAGAAGAGATGTTTTATTCTTTCACCATTAAATACAATATTAGCCATGTATAATATACTGTTTTGACTGTAGACACTTTAATATTTGGTAGAGGAAATCCCCACCAACAATTTTTTGAGATTTTCAAGATGTGTCCACATTTATTTTTCCACATGAAGTTTAAAATCAGCATATGATCTGCAGAAAGGTGAGGGATTCTGGTTGCATTAAGTACTTATCTCAATGTGGTAAGAATACACATTTTCATGGCATTAGGGCTGATCACGTAGGAATATGGTATGTATTCTGGCCTTTTATGTTCTTGATCACGAGTTTTGTACTTTTCATCATACAGGTCTTTTACTTTTATTAAAGTTATTCACAGACTAATCTATATTTTCTTGTATGGAGAATATAAGGTTTTAAAAATGTATAGCCAAGGTATGGAGTTGCCTGTTTCTTACCCTCTGCTTGGTCTTGACCAAACCTTCCTCAGGTTTCTCTCCTTCCTATGGACCCCGACTCTTCTTACTCACCAAGCCCAAGAAAGCACAAGAAAGTGGAAAGTGCCCCATTTCTCCTCTTCTCCTAGGAACGGGGTGACCACAGGGAGACCTTTCTACTGTGAGATGCCACTGGTCATTTCCCTTTGCTAGTCCAGCTTTGCCTCCAAATGGTCTGTTTATGTCTTCCTGCTCCTCCTTTACCCAAGAACACAAAAAGCTTTTCTGGTTGACTATGAGATTGGAGCATTTTTCCTACTATAAATAGTCTTTCTTTCTAATTAAAGTCTCTGTGGTATAAATAAAATCTTTGCTCCACCTATCATACCAAAACTTTCATTTAGGTTAATGTATCTTTTAATTGAGTTTCTTGTGTTTTCTCAGTTTATAATCAAATTATCCTCAAATAATTAGAATTTGTCTCTTTTTTCAATAGTTATACTACTTTTTCTCTTTCTTATCTTGTATTAGTAAAAACTGCCAAAAACATTGTCGAATAATAGTGCTATCAGCAGGTATATCTGTTTCTCAATATGATGGAAAAGCCTATTATAATATTTAATTTAATATATTAGTTGAGGTTAGGTTTAAATAGTGTTGAGTTTAATTGTGTTTCAGAAAATTTTTTCCATTCCTATTTTACCTAGAGTTTTTTCATCTTAAATAAAAATGACTCCAATTATATCAAAGTCTGTTTTGATAAAATGTTTTAATAATTTCGTATTTTCCAGTAAGTTGTTAACCTAAATTTTATTGCTAGAATCCTAACTATAAAACTTTCTAGCATATCTAAAATAATATTTATGTGTTTTTAATATACCCGTGAATTTTGTTTGCAAATATTTTATGTGGAATTTTTCCATATTTACAAGTAAAACTGGCCTGTAATTTTCATTTTTTAATATTCCATCTTTATCAGATTTTGGTGCATGATATCTGTACCTTGAAAATGAGATAAAACATATTATAAGACTATATTTTAAAATTTTTTCAAATCATTTTATGCATTGGTCTGCCAAGAAAAAGAACTTAAGAGGTCATGGTAGCAATGCCCAAATTATATAAGGTCCATTTCAGGAGAGGAGTTAGAGCCTGAGGGTCCATTTTCTCCACGTCCTTTAAATCAGGGGTACCAACCTATGGTGAGTTGTATAATTATTTCATTATATATTACAATTTAATAATAATAGAAATAAAATGCATAATAAATGTAATAAACTTGAATCATCCCGAAACCATCCCTCCCACCTCCCCATCCCCCCACCCCGTCCCTGCTCCGTTGAAAAGTTATCTTCCATGAAAATGGTCTCTGGTGACAAAAAGATTGGGGACCACTGCTTTAAATAACATCCTTTCAAAGTTCAGGGCCTGGCATCCGCACTCATTATTCTTCTATTCCAACTTTTTTTCCAGCATTACATTACTAGATTGTACTACATTGTTCTTCACACATATGTATCATCTCCCAAAAGAGATTACTGTCATCATAATTGTATTTTCAAGGCATCATTGCTTCCAAAGTATTGTCACCATATGTCCTCTAAATGCTTTGCTGAATTGAAAAGAAATGAATTATACAAAAAAAAATTATATTTCATATTCTATTAATATCGTACCACTTTTCCAGGAAGTATTTTATTACCATCCTAGCTAGTTCTTCTAATATCATTTTTCAAATGTATCTAATGGCATTTATTACACTGTTTTGTAACGAAAAGTAAGTGTCTGTCTCCTACGTTCAGGGATGAAGGCCAAGGCTCGTTTATTGTTGGATCATCCCCATGCAGTGCAGCACCTGATTCATAACGGGCCACAATAAATGACAGTTATGTGAATCAATATATTGTGTCTACATACCTCTGTAGTCAATTAACTCATCAGCATTCATTAATAAATTCAAAAAAGCTGGTGTGTTTGAATACAAAGGAAATTGTTTACTTGAACTGGCACCCTGAGTCCCACAGTAGAGATTCCACCAGAGCATTGTTCACCTTCAGCAAAAACCCGTACCTCCTTAATAAGACATACATAAGCTAATTCAGAGCAACATTCATGTAAACATTCCAGTAAGATTAAGTTTGTTGACTTCTCTTTAAAAAAGTGTTTGAATATAAACAAATTAAAAGTAGGGTTGATTTTGTTTTAGAACCTCCATGAATAGCATATTGTTCTACTTTTACAAATAGATCTGCCAACCATCACTTGAAATGTGCTTCAATGGCTAACTTAAACAAGTTTTAAAAACATGTGGTAATGCAGACACACTAGCTTTTTCCAAATTGGAAATTTTATATTATTTTATAATCTAATCTTCAAATGCTAAGTGATAATTAGAGTCCACATAGCTTTGTCATAACAAATGCTAATTCCAGTGACAATTCTGAGGCCTCTCTTCTTTAAAAGGGGAATCATTCTTAAATATAGAATCATAATTCATTTTAAGGAATAGTTAAACTTGTATTGCTCTGTATAATACCTTACAAGGTGTGAATAAAGCATTATTAGGGGTTAAGGGAAAAAATTAAAAACCACAAGGGAAAAAATGATTCTTGCTTTTGCAAGAGACAGCAGAAGCTGTATGGATAGAAAAAGGGAACTCTGTTTCCCTGAACTAAACACCACAATACGAGGCCATGCAGTCTCCCTCCCTCCACTTCAAGACTATTTCCTGTGAAATAATCTTACACAGGATGGATTCCTGTTTCTCTGATGTCTCAGCAGCGGGGAAGGCCTGCAGAAATATGGGGGTACTATTAGCTATTTGTTATATCAAACACATGGGGCTCTAAGTATATTTTGCCTGATAAGAGCCTAGAAGTGCACAGAAAACACAAGATTCCCCTGTCCGAAAGTGTAAAGTCATCTCATGTCCTGATTTCCCTCCTTACACATCTTAAACTCCATCCATGTCAAGCAGTGAAATCACTCCCTTGCAGGCACTTTCCTCGGTCAGGCCCCTCCCCTATTGTCCTGTTCTCTGAGCTAAACCATCTGCCTCCTCCATGCACCCTCACTGTCCCCCACCCCCATGTGGCTGGAGAGAAAAAAACCACCTTGTTGCAGGTTCACCCTTGAGGCTGCCTATGTCAGCTGGGAAAATACACCAACTCTTTTTTGTCCACTCTTTTCCTCCCCTATTTCATACCTTATTCTCCTTGCGAGAGGCATCTCACTCTCCGCTAATGGCTGCTGTTACCTGTGTCACCAAGAAAAAGTATCCCATGGCATCCCACCTCCTGCCTCTGTGCTCCCCGTCTTCTGTCCTGCTGCAAGGTCGCAGCCTTGCTCCCCAGGCTGCCTTTGGCAATGCTCCTCCTTTAGGCTGCATCAGCCCTTTTCCCCTCCCTAGTCATTTTTTTTTTATCACTCTACAAATATGCTATTATTTCTCCCAACTTCAAAAATTAATCATCTAGGTCCAGTATCACCTCCTGCTGATATTCCATTTCTCTCCTTCCTTACACAGTGAAAGTCCTCAAGAGTTACCTGTATTTGCTGTCTCTGACTTACGGCCCCCATATGTTTCTAACCCCACTCCTGTAAGGTGTCCCTACCACCACTTTAGATGCCAGCTGTAGTCACCAGTGGTGAATTCTCAGCCCTCACCTTATTTGGCCTAAAAGCGTTTGAGACCATCAGTGACCCCCTGGACTTTCTCCTACAGCACTGGCTGCCACTTCCCAGTGTTGTATTGGCCTCTCATTCTCTCTCTGACCCCTCAACACCGAGTTTTCCAGGCCTCACTCCTTGAACCTCTTCTGTTTTCTGTCTGTGCTCATGGGACCTCATTCTAGTCACATGATTTTAAATACCACCATATGCTGAGGCTCCCTAATTTCTATGACTATCCTAAAGTTCTTCCTTGAACTCTAGGCTTCTACAGCCAACTGTCTACACAGCTCCACCTGGGCACTTTTTGAACATCTCAAATGCAATATGTCCAATATTAACTTTTAATTTTTCCCCCAAATCTGCTCTCCTATAGTTTTCTCCATTTGTGATAATCTTATGATTCCTAGAAAAATATTTTGAAATCATCCTTGATTCTTTGCTTTCTCTTACACCCCTCATTCAATTCCTCTGGAAATTCTGTTAACTTCACCTTTGAATAGATCCAAAATCTTACCACTTTCACCACCTTTTCTGCTATTACCTTGGTCCAAGCCACCATCATCTCTCACCTGGATTATTGTTTAGATAATCCCAAGGACTGGATTATCAAATGAGGCCACCATATCAAAAGTATTATTAATAATTTCAAGGGAACAGGTAAGAAAGATATCAAGGATCATGTCATGATTACTTGAGATTCACTGGCCCTTCCTTCTCTCCTCAGAAGCACTTTAACTTTACTCCAGGGAAGCAGATAATGTTTTAAGTGAGGTCTTCAATAACCTGATTTTCACAGATGGAAGAATTTAGATCATGAAAAATAGCACACATAACATATTTCAGAGAGGCCATGCCCCATAAATCCATGAATGCCAGGTTTGTTTACCACAAGGAATGCCAGAAACCAGGTACATCCTGGTGAAAGCACTCCAAAGATAAGGGCAGTCCTGCTAGCACAAACTACTTAGCTTTTTGGCCAGGAAGCCTGCCATTATTATGTTTATAAAGAGAATAGACTGGGGCATTGCCTTCTCTCTTTTCCAGGAATGTGGCCCCCCAATTCTCACCCACATAAAGGGAGCAAGTGAATTACAGACTTCTCCTTTTGTATAAGTAAGATCTATTTATTTCCCGATAGTAATAATCTTTTCAATAAATTGATTTTCCTGTTCTTATCCTAGCCCCCATTCAGTCTATTCTGAAGCAGCAACCAAATTGATCCTTTTAGAAAGTAAGTCAGATCATGTCACTTCTTTGCCTAAAGTCTTCCAATAGCCAGAACCACTTCTGCCTCAGAACCTGGCACTTGCTTTTCCTTTTGGGTTGTATCATCCCCTCAAGTACACTCTGAGCTTGCTTCCTCACCAACTTCAGGTTGTTCCTGAAATGACACTTCCCTGGCCACCCTATTGAAAATGCAGTTTCCTCAAAATAACCACACTGCATATCTCACTTCCCTTTGTAGTTTTGATACTTAACACTGTCCAACATGCCACGTCATTTTTATCGTTTTTATTTTCTGTCATCCCTATGGGAATACAGGCTCCATGTGGTCAGTACTTTTGTTTTCTTCTCTTTCTTTCTTCTTCTTCTTCTTCTTCTTTTTTTTTCAGTCTGTCTTAATCACTGTTATATACTCAGAACCCACCTAGAAATATGCCTGTCATGCTGGCATGCAGTAGGAAATAAACAGTCATTTGTTGAATGAATGAATACATTTTCCTATTATCATTCTTAATTTCCTTTAAATGTGTGGGGTTTTGAAAAGCCTTATCCTCAATAAGATTAGCTACTATTGTGTTTCCCCGAAAATAAGACCTATCCATAAAATAAGCCCTAGCAGGATTTCTAAGCATTTGCGCAATGTAAGCCCTACCCCGAAAATAAGACCTAGTGATGGGCGTGGCTACGCGGCGTATCTGCACAACCCATGCATTTCATCGCTGAGCAGTAAAGAAGACGAGCAGCCCTTCTCATCTGCCCCATCGTGACAGCTACTATCCCAGAGGTGACCAGAAAGGTGAGGGCAGCCCCACCAACAAAGTCAGCTCCTCCTGTCAGGTCCCGGCCATCCTGTGTGTGCTGCAAGCTGAGGCTTTGAGGGGAAAATAACACATCCCCTGAAAATAAGCCCTAGGTGGCTTATTGAGGAAAAATAAATATAAGACCCTGTCTTATTTTTGGGGAAACACGGTAGCTTAATCATGTTATTGCTTATTTGCTCAGAGAAACAGCTCTTGGTTTATTCTTAAATTCTTTTTTGTTTGTTTTCCAATGTATTACTTTCTATGTTTAGTTTTTTCCTTTTTTCAGATCTCTGTTTCTTAATTTTTGAGACTAAAAATTGATTTACTGCCATCCCTTTTTGGGTCATATAAGTATTTATAACATACATGTTATACATATTCACTACAATATACCCATTGCTCTGAACTTAACTTTACCTATAGCCTTTTAGGTTTTTATGCATGATGTTTATCTATTTTTCTGCAATTTTACTTTTTATTTGCCTTTTAACCAAGAGTTAGAAGAACATGACAAAATTTCTAGCTTTTAAAACATTTCTTGTCTTTCTGTCATTAATATCATACAAACAAGGGCAAGTGACCAGAGAACACACATGCTGGCCAGTAGGGGAAACATTTACTGAGAAGACCTCACGGAGACAGGAGCAGAAACAGGGATGCAAGGGTCCCCTTTCCCACTGCATTCTAGGGCATCACACAGAGATCTAGAAGGTCTGGACTTTAACTCTGAGTAAATGACCCAATCCTCAGATCTGGAGCTTTTAAGCTTCATGATTAGGGAAGCACCGGCCCTTCCCCTAGTGTGGCTGGGAACCAGGACACACTAGCAATACAAAGTGGCAGCATCTTGGCTCTAGACCTGTCCTGCCAATTCAGCATTTAAGTTTGGGGAGATCACCACCTTTGCCCCTGGCACGACTACAGGCTGGGGTCCAAGCCTTTGGTGTGTAGCTGTATAACATGCAAGAACGAGAACATTGGCATTCATGGTGAGGGAAACATCAGCCTGACTCCTGGCATGATTGAGGACATGCTTCCAAACTTGTGATTGTCCAGAATTGATTGTCTAGGCACTGGGCTAAATCTGGATTCCACGGATCTTTGAGAAGGCCAATCCCTCTTCTGGAATGTTAGGCCATAAGAAATCCATCTCAGACAAGTTAAACCCTACATCTCAATTTGTAATTCAATATCAGTAATTCAAAATTTTTTCCTGGATTTTCTTCCTTTCTTTGTAGTTTACTTAGATTCCTTTGGGGCCTATATATAGTTGTTTTGTTAAAATTAAATGACATTTGAAAAGGAAATTAATTCTCTAATTTCAGTATATAAAGTTGGATGGATGTGTGTGTGTGGTCAATCTTAATAATTATGTTATTAGGATTAATAGCCTTATTTATTTTTTAACTTACAATCTTTTATGGGATAAAAGAAGTGAACTAAATATTCTAACTATGATTTTTTTTCTATGTCAAGATCTTTGCATATTTTCTTCAGTTTTGCACTTTTAAATGCTTTGTTATTTAGTAGAAAGAAAATAAATAAACATAGATATTCATTTGGGTTTGTACACATTATTTTAAGCACTCCTATTAGGAATTACTTAATTTTTTATTTCAACATTATCTAAATAGCATGACCTCTACTTTATTTTGTTTACCTTTGACTAACATATTTTTACCCTTTTAATCTTTCTGTGCCATTTTGTTCCAGGCATATGTATTTTTTTTTTTTTTTTGAGACAGAGTCTCAGTCTGTTGCCCCAGCTAGAGTGCCGTGGCGTCAGCCTAGCTCACAGCAACCTCAAACTCCTGGGCTCAAGTGATCCTCCTGCCTCAACCTCCCGGGTAGCTGAGACTACAAGCATGCGTCACCATGCCCAGCTAATTTTTTATATACACTTTTAGTTAGCCAATTAATTTCTTTCTATTTATAGTAGAGACGGGATCTTGCTCTTGCTCAGGCTGGTTTTGAACTCCTGACCTTGAGCGATCCGCCTGCCTCGGCCTCCCAGAGTGCTAGGATTAGAGGCATGAGCCACCAAGCGCCCAGCCCATATCTCTTATATGATAGTCTGTAGTTCACATCTCTTAAAGCTATTTTGAGAGTCTATTTTTATCTATGTTTTATTTATATTTATAATATAATAATCTGGCCTTAATGCCATAAATTTATTTTACAATATAAATTCTTGATTTTATTACTTCCTTTTCCCTACTATATTTGCAATATGTTCAGCGTGTTCTTTTTTCTTTGTCTTGTGTATTTCTGAGTGAGTTTTTCATTATGCTAATTTGGAAGATTTATAATTACTTCGGGTCCTGTTGGTAAATTTTTTTCTTTTTTCACTAGTGGCATTTTATGAATTCTTTCTCTTTTTAGGAATCAAAAAATAGCATTAGGTACTTTTCCTGAGCCTCTTGGTAATGTTTTAGTAAATTTAGACAGCATTTATTTATTCCCAACAACAAAAAGAAGAAAGCAAGGGCACTTATATTCCCTACTTTAACCAAAAAATACTTCTAATGTTCCTAATAATTATTTTTCACGTAATGTAGGCTTGTAATATTGCCTTATATTATGTAATGACATGCTCCACAGCTGTTTGGCCCAGTTTCTAGTTTTCAGTGGTCTCAGTGCTCACTGGCATGTTCCAACTCCTTTTCAGCTTTCCATTCTTTATTTTGTTCCAATTCTTGTTTGGCTGTATTTTATCATATCTTCGAGGATTTTCTTTTCAAGAGATCTTGTGGTCATTATATTCACCAAATCTTTACAAGTGAAGTAGCTGTATAAGCATTACTATCAGTAGCAACATAAAAACTGGGCTACATAACCCCGGGGCCACACTACCTTTTCCCCTTCAGGACCTATAGATATTGGTCTACTGTCATCTGGCAACGACTGCTGCTGTGCAAACTTCTGAGAGGATGAGCACATCAGAGGTGACTTCTTCCTACTGTTATGTCCACAGGCACTTCTGTTGTTGTGTCATTGTTGACATTTACTAACTTTACAAGGATATATTCCATTCTCTATAGTTTTTCTTAAAATACTTTCAATGTACAGATTTAGTTCTTCATTTAAGAAATGTTCTCTTCATTTATATAGTTGAATGTTTTTAGTTTTATTATCTCTTCTCATTTTCAGGAATATAATTCTATTTGTGAGTATTTCTTTGTGTCTCTGTTTTATCTTTTCTCACATCTCATCTTTTATCTTATTGTTCTTTCTCATTGTATTTTATGTAATATTTTCAAGTATATCCTCTATATCTCTGACTTTGTTTTCAGTAATACTTTATTTTTCTCCCCTCTCTGATTGTAGCTGTTTATTTCCATGGTAGTTTTATTGCTGAATTTCAGGTTGGTAAGATCTGCCACCTTATTTTTCAGTTCTTTACATGGGCTTTTCTTATTTTATCACCATCTTGTCTTTAAAGAATTATTTTTATAGTTATCCTTTAAAATATTTTCTTTTTTAATTTAAAATACTTTGCTAGTAGAGAGTCTTTTTCTAAATTTATTTTTATGTTTTCTGAAATAATTCTAATGTGCATTCTTCATCTACTGTTCATTTATTATGCTTATTACTAATTATTTTTTCCAAATAATATCTATGCTGAGCTTCCCTGTGGATCCTTTCAAGTAAGACCATTCCACCTAGCCGGCTATTCATGCAGGCCTGGGGTGGGAATGGGGGACTTCGTTGGAGGAAAGATGTAAGTGAACAGAGGATCTGACATTTTCTTTCTTTCTTTTTTTTTCTTTTGTGGCTCAATGTATCACATCTGCTACATCCTCTGACTGGGCATGTCTCTCTGCAAGAGTGTTATGCTGCCCACTGTGGAGTGAGCATATCACTCAGAGACATCTATGTGGCTCCCTGTGTTGCAGTATGTACACAGAGATCTATATATGTAAAAAAGTTTAGTGTTTTCCCTCCTTTTTCTGTCATATCTTATCTCCAGACTATTTCTCATTGTAAGGAGGCACGTTTTCATAAAGTTAAGAAAATATGTCCTCTCACCTCTAGAACGGTCCCCTCTGCTTTTCTCAGTAGGGAATTTTGACTCATCTTCCTCGCACCCCACCCCATTCAACAAGGATGTTCCCAGTTTTCCTTTCTGTCTATCTGCCTTCTCCAAATGTCAGTTGCTACAATCTACTTAAAATCTAGAACTGTATGCACTGGCTCTTGGTGTTTTTGCTCCATTTGGCCCAAGGTTCACCATATTTGTCTATACTCTTCAAAGGCTGTGCTTTGGGGGTTTAGCCAATTTCTTATTTCTTCAACATGTGAGTTTTGTAGTTCTTGTTCTCTTTGTCGATAATTGTGGGTTTCAGGGAAGGGAACAGAAGAAAGAACATGCTATTTCTTACCAGAAACATTCCAGTTTTCTTTTTTAAAAAAAAAAAAAAAAGCTAATAAATCATTGTCATTATGCCTGACTACACTCCTAGTCTCTGGTCACATGTCACGTGGGATGGCATCTGCGAACTCTGAGTGCGCTCATGAGTTGCTTAGCAACCAAAAGTTCTTTTATTCCTTCCAACAGCCTGCCCCAACCCTATCCCTGCGTGGCCCAGCCCACCCTACCTTAAAATAGAACGTGTGGTTCCATGAGTCACTTGAAAATGGTTGTCTAAGAGAAAAGCCCGCCGCTTCCAAAGCGCAGTGCTAATCAAGAGGGAATTGAGGGAGGGATGTGTTGAATAGGAGTAAGGAAAGATACCAACATCAACAGTAGAAATAAAATCAATTATTAATACATTAAGGAAATGTATATAGATCAGCAAGATCATGGGAGAAAGGCAAGAGAATATTTGTATTTTTTCAGTCACAAAAGGTAATCGTAGCACACATCTGGAGTTTCCGCAAAGTCCAGAGGAGAGTGAACTACACATGCTCAGATACTCTAATCACGTGATTCTCCATATGCCAATAATACTAAAAAGAGAAAAAAGTACCTTTAAATGACGTAAATAGTAAACTAGAGGCGAGGCACCACATGGTCTAGCAACTTTCTTCAGGGTAAGGACTGGAGGGGGTATGTGCTCCAGAGGTGATAGCATGTAGACCAACTCGGACCTGCGTTTAAATGGATCAGGTGGGGTCTGCGCACGCCAGGGCTTCTGGGGCGCGGCCTACTGCGCAGGTGCCTGGGGCCAGGGCAGTGACGTCACCATGCGGTCGGACTGCTGTCTCCATGCTCTGAGCACTTCACCCTGCTCTTTAAGAGTTTTGAAGTAATGCTACCATACTTGGGAGCTTGGGCATAGGATTTCTGCATGAATATTTCATGCTCATTGCTTTCCACTATCAATTAAAATGTTGATACTGGTCTACATATTAAAGGATAGATGAGGTGCCTTTTTGGATTCAATCAATCCAAATTTTGTATTTCTATGATTCTAAGCTGTTTTCTTCATTTGGGGCACATTAGAGGGAAGTAGACTTATGTAGGAAATCATTACTTCAAATTTCCTTGGGGAGAAATATTTAACTTACTTTGAAAATTTACTTCCATATATAAATTCTAGAATCCTAAAATATCGACAATGTCTATTTACTAAATATTTTGAAAAAACATGACAGGAAAAGAAAAGGACAACCCTGTTATTTTTTTCCAAGATTATTTCACTGAAAAGGTACAGATGAGTAATAGAATATTTTGGCTATTTTTTTAAAGAAAAAGAAACTTCTTTTGCACTACTTTTAAAGGAATTCAACCTGAGTTATGCAGAATAAACCAGTGAGGTGAAATATAGCCATTATCAAATTTTAAAAGACCGATGAAATTAATTATATATGTGAAAAAACATAAAGTGGAAGTATTTTATGAAGAAAAAAATGGAACAGTTATCAGAGCAAAGCTATCCATTAGATAGCTGCTAATTACTCCCAAGAAACAAACCAAAATGCACTAATAAAATGATATGATTACAGAAAGGTTTAAGAGCTCTTTTAATTACCAAGCATTCAGGCAGACTTCTCAGACTGCATGGACATAAGGCAAGTATGTACAAGTAGTTGGTCATCCTCCCAGAGGCACATGAAGTGTTTTTCATACACTACAGTGAGGCATGCAGGCCAGGGTGGCCCGACTGTGAGACGTTAGAGTTACAGTTCTGCCTGCTGGCATCTGGCTGAGTTTTCTGCAGCAAATCCTAGATGCTTTGGGTGACTTTAGCTCAGTGTGCAGAATGAGGATGCCACTTACCTGTAATTACAAAAGTCCCCTGCACATTTCCTAGGCTTTGATCCAATCCCTAGACTGGCTATGAAACCACAAAAAGACAGATGAGGCAGGGAACTTGCATGTATTCAGTGCCTACAGTGTGCCAGGCACTGAGCCAAGCACTTTACACGTGATAATTCATTTAATCATAAGAATCCATTGACATGGTCTCACTCTTCTACTTCTGAGGTACAAACATGTCCCAGAGATGACTCTATTGGTAACCAACAAAGTCAAAATCCACAAGCCTGTTCTCTTTATCCAGAGAATGAAGTCAGAGAAAACGGCAAACAGGCATGTGTAATGAATTTTAGATGTCCCAAGATCAAATAAAAATAGCAACTATATTTATACATAAGAGGTCTCAGAGAGGAAATTTTAGAACAAGGGACCAATATCCCATTGACCTATTGATCACAATTTCAATCCTAGAAAATCCCATTCCCACCCTCTTTCTCTCTCCCTCTCTCTTACATACACACACACACACACACACACACACACACTCCTGCACTCTTGAACATACAAGCACTGTTGTCATTGTCCATTCAGAGTAACAAACTTTGATCTTAGTCGGGCTGAAGGCATATTATAATTTCAGTGGGGAATGTAATGCAATGTGCCAGGTTACATTTTCATAGAAAAGCTAAGAGGCTTGCTCAATCATACATCTCTGCTGGATTTTTATTCTTCCCAGTCAGTGGGTTCTACGTACAGAATTTGTTTAATTTTCAGGTAAGATCTCATTGTTCAGCCCAAGACCTTTTGGGAGAGTTGGTTCTAAACAACACATAAAAGTCATTTAACAGATCTTTAAACTTCTGTTTGTGTGAAGCATTTACCAGGCTGTTAACCATTCAAAATATTGAAATCTGCCTTCTGGTAGGGAAAAGCAAACTCAGCCCCCCAGACTTTCCTCAGAAATCAGTTTTTTCTTTCTTTCACCTTCCTTTCAGATTAGCTTCAAACTGTAGTTTTCATAATTTACACAATATTCAATCAATCAGCTACTGTGCATTTGCTCTGAAAAAGAAAGCCATTCTGGGCTTGCAAGCCTATAATTCAGGTTACTTTAAGAATTATTAAACAATACATGATATTTACAAAGCCATAACTAACATAATCATAAGCTATGGAACATAATGCTGTGAACACTCATGAACCTACCCTCCCAATTTATAAAATCTACAATATTTCATAAACCTTATATTTACTCATGTTCTTTTCCCATCTCATCCCCTTGCCTCCTCCTCTCAACAAATGCACACATCATCTCAAATTCAGTGTAGAGCATGCCCTTGGTTTTTTGCTAATATAGTTGTATTAGGCACCTCTGTATCCCTAAATGATGTTATTTAGTGTTATTCAACTTTCAGCTTCATAAAAATGATGTTATCATACCATATAAAACTATTGCAATGTACTTTTTCTCTCTTTCCAAAGACCATCTAGGTTTTTATTTGAAGACATAGGTCATTCATTTTAATTTCTGTAGATTATTCCATTTTGTAGATATATAACAATTTATACTTTTCTCCAGCTATGGTCATTTGAGTTGTTTCCAGTTTTTTGCTAAGGTGAACATGATCCCATGCTTATTCTTTCTGTGTCTAGGGCACAGTGCAAGACCTTTTTTATGGTAGAAACCTGCACGTGGAATGGATGCACTATACACAGTATGTATTCAGCTTTCCAAGATAGCACCAAATTGTTTTCCAAAGTTGTATACCAATTTGCACTCCCTCTAGTACATAAGATTTCCTGTTGATACACATCATTGACAGCTCATGTTTTACCAGAAATCTTAATTTAAACAATCTAGTTTGGTTTTAATTTTTATTTTACTAATTACTAATAAGGCAAAGCATATTTGCATGTTTTTTGACCATTCATATTTACTTTTCTATAAAATGCCTATTTATGTCTTTTGTTCTTTTTTCCTAGAGGACAGTACTCTTTTAAATTATTGTTTTCATATGTTCTTTATATGTTCTAAATAGTTATTCTTTATTGATTGTATGTTGAAAATGTATTCCAGTGTGTGTGGCTTATTTTTCACTCTTACTATGGTTTCTTTTGATGAACAAAAGTCCTTAATTTTAATGTAATCATATGTGTCAATCTTTTATGGCTAAAAAATTTTGTCTTATTTAAGAAAGCTTTCCTACCTTGATGTAATCCAAAATCTTTTAAATTTTTCTTTTTACATTTAAAACATTAAAATGTCAGAAATTTATTTCTGTATATAGTGTGAGATAACAAACCAATTTCATTTTTTCCATATGAATTAGCAATGTCATCCCCCTTGGTCATATTTCTTAAATATGTGGGCATGCTACTACCTGCCCCCTCCAACCTCTCCATGCTATGCTGTTACCTTTTCAGTCATGCCAATCCTGGTGCCAAGACATGGCCCTAGTTATGGTAACTTCAACATCATTCGTGATAACTGTTAAACAGACTCCATCTTCTCAGCAAATGTATCTTAGCCGTTATTGGACCATTGCTCTTCTTTATATTAAATAAATTTTAGAATCACCTTTGTTGAGATCATGAGAAGGATTGTCTTGAACCTGTAGAAAAATGTGGGGACATACAGTATCTTAGTAATATTGGGTCTTCATTCTGATAAACATGATATATATCTCTATGTCATTGTTAATATCTTCTAATAAAATTTTATAATTTTCTCCATGCAGGTCTTACATAATTCTAGTTAAATTTCTTCAGTTGTACCTTATATTTTCTGCTGCTATTATAAATTTTATCTTTTATTATCATATCACATATTTAATTGACTTTTATTCATGTACACAAATGTAATTAGTTTATGTAATTTCATTTCATAGCTAGGCAGAGAGGTAAGCAATCTTATTATTTCTAATAATTTGTAGATTATTCTAGGGTTTTAGGTAGGTATATAGATGATCTGTAAATAATGATATTTATTCATTCTTTTCAAAGTACATACATTGTATATCTGTTTCTAGTCTTCCTGTGCTAGCTAAGTCTCCAGTATATTATAGAATTGGAGTAAAAGCAGTGTGCATGATTTTCTGGTCCATATTCTCAAAGAGATTCTTACTAACAATTCACTATCAAGAATGAGGCTTACTCTAAATTTTTAGCAACTGCCCTTTATTAATTAAAAAATTCCTTCCATTCATACTTTGTTTATGATTTCATGAATTTTATCAAAAACTTGTTTAGCAACTACTGAGATGATCATATAGATGATATAATGGAATGATTATTTTCCCTCTAATCTGTTCATTGGAAGAATGACATACGAATGACCTAATGCTAGATAGACTTTGAAATTCTAGAAAAAACTGAACTTGATCACAGTGTATTGCATTAGCAAACTGAATTGAGTTTGCTAATAATTTAAGATTTTTAACCAATATTTTTCTTTCTCATACTCTTCTTTTTGAGCTTAAACTAACTTCATAGAATAGAGAAATATTCCTTCTTCATCTGTCATCTGGAAGGACTTTCATATTCCTTGAAATTTGGTAGAATCTGCTTGTAAAACCCCAGACCTGGTGTTTCCTTCATGAGTTGTGATTCTCCACTGTTTTGGGGAATTAAAATCTGCATTCCTGCCTGAGGTCAGTAATCAGAGGGGCAGGGGAATATCCCTTTGTTCTTTATACCACAGGAGATGGCTCAGCTGAATTGTCCAGGGCAGAGGTCAGGAGATTCTGGGCAGAGATCATGAGATTGTTTTCCCTGGAGATGCTACAGTTAAACAGTAATAGCCTGAAGATGAACCACCCCCCCCACCCCAATCCATCCAGGCCTTTAAAAGCTCTGTATTTCTGCTTAAAGGCAGGAAGGTGGTACTTTAAGACAAGAGTCTACTATCTTCCTCATTTGTCTGTAAATTAATAAACTTCTCTTTCCTTCTCCTCAAAACATGAACTTTTGATAACATGCAAATCTCAATTTCTCTCTCTCTCTCTAAATTATATAATTACTAGCTAGAGGTGTATAGTAACCTCTTCTCTAAATAGAAAAATTTATTTTTCCTCTTCAATTAGAAGTAAAAGATGACTTAATAAGCATATAACTGTCTTTTGGTATGTAAAAGGGGTATTATGGCATTTTGGGTGACATAACTTTTATAGACGTTTTGGGGGAAAAATATGTCCTAGCATCTTTGTCTATTATTAAGTAAAACTTTGAGAAAAGATAAACCTCAGAATTCATAGATTACTTGGTTAACTTTGGTTTACAAGATTTCCTTTCTTTGGGGCTTTCAAATTGATATATTTTATCTCTTTTATCTTTATGGATTCACTTGGAAGGAGTTAAAGACAGTTAATATTTATTAACTATGTGTATTAGATGTGCACATCAGAGCACAGGCACCTTAAATTCTAGCCAAGTAGAATGGTAAATCTGGGTCTAGAAAACCCAGCTCCTTAACTCTAACCTAGGAACCTATATAGTAACTTACACAGTAAGTGTATTTTAATACTCCATTCAGACTTTAGTGATCTCATACACTGTTTGAATGACTCTGTGATTTTTACTAGGTATCTTGACGATAACCAGCAGTTTCATTCCAAAACATTTCTAATTCTTACCTCAAACTGTCAACAAGAATGAGAAATGTCCATAAATGATTGTAATTTTCCAACCTCATAATATTACTTGGATTTTTAGGAACTAGCCATTACTTGGACATGAATTAAATTCCAAGTTATTCATTTCAAGAAAGACAAATTACTATCAAAATTGTCTTCTAACACTTAAAACATTTTCCTTACTTATTGTTTGTTTTTATAAGTAGGTCCATTAGCAAAAGAAGGGTTCCTGTGAATTAAATTATGGTAACTGGAAAATTGATCATTGTAATTAAAATGCCTAAAAAGTAAACCTGCATGTTCTTGCAAAGACCATTAGAAAAGAAATGGGAGCCTTTTGGATGAGCTTGTGTTTTCCTTCTTTCTCCCCAGCCATGCATTTCCTGAAATTCCCAGGAGTCATCCCTAAAGCAGGCATGGAATGGCACGTATACAGCAAGAAGGTAAGTGGGAATGTGGCAATTAGTTTGAAATTTGGATTAACAAATACTCTTAAGTTAACTTCACTGGAAAAAACACTGATATCTTTTTGTTAATATGGTAATCCAACACATATATTTAAACTGATCAAATTTACCACATGACTGCCTAATGCATGTTTCATTTTGTATTGGAAATACATAAATGAAAATATAAGTTTGCATGTAGGAGCTCTAAAGTAATTGTCAAAGAGTGCTGATGAAACAGGACTAACCGAAGTGGTGACATACACCTTATACATTTCTCTTTATCATCATGGTTTTCTTTTTTCTTTTCTTTTTTTCTCTTTTTGGTTGACAATCTATATAGAAGCAAATATCCCATTTGAGTTCTTCAAACAACAAAATGATAGGCTTGTAAAGTTGCAAAATGTGTAAAAATATGTTTATGTCTCTTTCATCTTGGTATCTTGCAGCAGAATTTTATGTTTACCCTTTTTCTAGCATCCTTTCTCCCTTTTACTGGGAATAAAATTTCTCATTCTCTTATAAAAGCCAACATGTCTCCACTCTCCATCCATGTAACCTTTTTGGAACTGACAGCAGCTAACCCTTGGTCCAGAGGAGTTTGGGGATCTGGGTCTGGTTAACAGTAATTGAATCAGGTGATATGTAGTTATAGGTTCTCTAGTTATCGAATCAGAGGTAGTTATGTGACTCATGCTGTGCATATCAGAGCCGCCAGGACCTTGTTAGAGCCATCAAGAAAGACATGCACACATTACATGGGGCTTCAGAGGTGGTGAACTCTAATGCTGTAACTATTGGTGGCCTTCTCTACCACTTCACAGAAAGTCCTGGCCTCATAATGCACCTAGTAGAGTGGAAAGTAAGAACCAAAGGTAGAAACACTTGTCTTGACAAGAATCATTTGAGCTTCCAGTTCAAACAGTGCTTGAGCCATCAGATCTATTTTCTTTTCAGCTGAGTCAAGAAATTCCCTTTTTCTGAATGAAATTTCATTTGAGTTGTATTTCTGTTACTTGCTACTGAACATCTTCAGAAATACTACAGTTGGTTCTAGGGCTAGGGTATTTCAAGGATAGACTCAAATACTTAGAACTGGCTGAGTCAAGCTAGGATGTGGATTAGCGATGCTCCCCTCACCCTCAGATGAAAAGCAAGCACTGCATTGTAGTGTTTTTTAACATCTTTCAGCTCATTTTGGAAGAGTAGGTACCAGTTTTGATTAGTTTTGTAGGCATATCTTTCTGGAATGTAAGGAATTTTTGGCTGTAAGGAATTCTTATTATTATTATTCTCTTCTTTTCCTATAATAATTTTGTATAGACTTGTACTTTGGAAGTAATCTCTTGATCATTTGTATGTGAAACTAGTTTTTCTGAACTTTCAGAATGTGCCAAAGTGTGCACGTGTTTATGTCTGGGAGTGGAAACAGAGCCTTTTCTTAGTATACAAGATCTGAAGCAACATTGTTTGCTATTAATATTTTTTTGCATTCCCCTATTACATAGAAAGCCCACTTTTTGAAAAAAATGGCATGTTCCCTTTTTAGACGTAGACCTTTGGCCAGATCAGGAATGCTCCAACAGCCAGAGTACTCCCTGATCCTCACGTTACAAACAAGAGGTGATTTATTTCACTACACAGGGTAGCCACCTACTTCAGAGGGCTCTGTTGCTCAGACTTTGCCACGGTTTAATTTCCACTGCATGTGGCAGTCATTCTCCATATCCTGTGCTTACTTTCATGGAGAAGAGGAACAGAGATATCTTTATTCCACCACCTCCGATAGTATGGATGCCTATGTTCTTGGTGAAAAAATATTTCTGAAGTTGTCCCTGAACTTGGGTCTGTAATTATGCTTAATTTAACATTTATTAAATTCATAATAATGTCTCCTCTAATTATTACTTAAAAATTCATATCAGGAAAATAATCTTTTCCCTTTAAGATTAAAGAACATAATTTGATAAACACAGTGTTCTACAACTCTAAATGGTCTTATTTAGAGACCATTTACAGCATTATATCAAATTAGGATTTCCTGAAGCAATTTATCAGTGATAAACCTGATCAGTGTTTATGAAATTAATTTAATAATACACTGGAACAATTTGTACAAAATTTATCTAAAAGTGATGATTAAATGTTGAAAATTTACTCATATAGATATATAGTTTATACAGATTGCTTTAAACCATAAACTTTACTTTCAAAATCAACTACTACTTAATGATGACATAGTATCCAGTATTTTATTTTAAAATGTCTATAATTTATTTTGCATTAAATAAGATTCACTATTTATGCATAGATGTTTTTATTTTAAAACCTTCAAAAAAACTAAGTATAAAAATTAATTTAACATGTCTGGAATACTGAGAATTTTTCTTAAGAAAGTAAGTATATTAACACAGATACCCATCTATGATCCTTACTCTACTTTGGACTATCCTGTCTTCAAGAGGTAATGTCCTGTAGTACTTTATGCAACAAAATTTCAATTATCTAGTAGGCTCACATTTTCTCAGTTAAGTGAATATTTTGTTTTAACCAGAATTAACAAGAAAATATTTTTATTTCAAGCTGTGATCTAAAAAACTCTTTGACAACGCTTGTATTGGTCTTCATTCCTGTATTAATGGCTAGAGTGTGGGATAGTAGTATTATGCTGTAATGTACGTACACACACTCCGCCTGCCCGATACAGCCGCTGGCATGGTTGCTGGGGTCTTTGCCCCCATCCTCGGCTGCTTTTGTCTTTGCCTCTTTTGACCTGACATTCAAGTAACCAAGAAGGGAACCAGCCATACGAAGAGTCTATGGAAGATATTCTAAGCAAAGGAAAAAACAAAGCAAAGGCCTTAAGGGTGAAAAGGGCCTTTTGTTTGAGAGGCTGCTTGGAGCCAGGGTGAGCAAGGGATGAAGGGGAGTGAGAGGACATGGACAGAGAGTAAAAGCCAAAACACAGCACACAGGGCATCATAGCCCAGCACAGAGAGTGGATTTTTTTTTCCAAGAACAATGGAAATGTACTGAAAGGTTTTACATGGAGGAGCAACATGATCTGATTTACTTTCTAGAATGCAGGTGACAAGTGGAGGTGGCTTTGGCGAAGCAGGAAGAGAAGCAGCAAGAGCTGAGAGTAGCATCCCGGAGCTGGGCTGGGGAGGCCGTGCAGCCAGGAGAAGTAGAAGGTGAGACACTCGTCACTGGTTGCATGTGGCAGAGTTACAGCAAGGAGGAGGGAAAGAGAGAAACCAAAGACCACTCCAAGATTTCTGGCTGGATCAACTTGACAGTTCATGTGGTCTTTTGCTGCTATGAAGGTGGTCAACATGGGAGGAACAGATAGGGTGATAGAGAACTTGAAAGCTACATTTAGTCTGATATACCTGTAAGCCATTCAAGTGTAAATGTCAAATAGTCAGTTCGATATGAGTGTCTAAAACAGGTATATTGGGAAGACTATTACTGTAATGTAGAAAACTCATTTTAGTTCTAATTTATATATATATATGATTTAATTATTTATATTGTGATTAAGTGACGTTCTTAGTTTTCTTTTAGAGATTTCAGTCCCCCGATAAATTCTCACATGTATGTATATAGAAAGTACAGTCACAAAATCTAATGTAAGATTTGAAAATAATTTTGTGAAGCAATATCGTTCATTTAATCTTAGATGAAGTAATCACAAAAGTAATTTGAGTTAATAGGAGCTTTTTAGATGCAGATAAAAAAGAAAATAGTACATTTCACTGGAGTTAACTAGCTGGAACAGGTTAAGATTTTAATTGTATACTTTGCCTGTCGTTTTGTCTGTTATCTTTCATTCTCGGTATCTTGAAATAACTCAAGGAAGAAATGAGATAACTTCCTTTGGCACTGTTATAAATAACAGCTGTTTTGCAAGAACGTTCATTTTTGACAGCTGCTCATTTTTTCTGGAAGATCCTTTGACTTCAAAAAAAGCTAAAGTATTCGCTCTTGTTTTAGGGAAAATTAAATATGGCAATTGGCATGTTAAAATTTTCTCATGACCAGACTTTAAATTTGAACAAATAAATGAATAATTCATTCTGAAATATCAAGTGGCAAGTCAGGAACCAAAGAAAGATAAATTAGATGCAATCATTTTGTTCAATGTTGACTTCAAGATTGTCATTGTCCTTTGATTTCTCGACAGTTTAAATTTATACTAACTTCAAGTTATCAGAAAGTGTAATGATGAAAAGCTGGACACTGCTGTACTTGAAAGGGGTGGGAACAATCCATAAAAACTTTGAAACTCACTCAAATAAGCTTAGAGGTAACACTACAGAAAAGGGGAAATTGATTAATTTTCTCCTGAAAAGTAGTGCTACAAAGTAATTACCTTTGCTAATACGTAGTAAACTTTACATCTTCAGTAAAGGAAAAGCATGTATTGTGTAAAGATAAAGCAGTTGCACAAAACTGATACTAGAATACCAATCAGTATATATATAGTTATATTAATATATGTATATATATGTGCATTTGTACATATAACATGTATCACTAATCATTAATTCACTCAAGAAACTTATTGAGGTTTCCTTTGTGCCAGGCACACAGGTGGACAATATGCACAGTGATT
Source organism: Cheirogaleus medius (assembly GCA_008086735.1). Lineage (NCBI taxonomy): Eukaryota > Metazoa > Chordata > Mammalia > Primates > Cheirogaleidae > Cheirogaleus > Cheirogaleus medius. Next base: position 6,472,335 of record VBSM01001124.1, read on the forward strand.
TTGAAGGATAGAGAGTGAGAGAGAGCAAGAGAGAGAGAGAGATAGAGAGAGAGAGAAAGGTAAAGAAGGAAAGGTACAATCATTGAATCATTGCCCTTAAGGTGATTAAAAATCTAGTGGATGAAGGCAGATGTACAACGAATAAAAATCGTCATACAATATGATAAGGGAAGTGAAGTAGGAGAGGGCCAGAGAGTGGCAAAGGCTGCTTGGTGTAGTTTAAAGACTGATCTGAAAATAACTCTGGCGTGGAAACCTAGAGAAAGTCTGATCCACACGTGGGAGTCGGACTGCAGATGCCTGTGTCAGCCGGTCCTGCCCTGCCAGCCGGCCGCACCCCCGCTCTGCACTCCTCTTCATAGTCTGCACTGGCTTTAGGGGCTTGGTGCAAATAATGAGTATTATGATCTTTTTGTATGTCATTCCTCTTCTTTTCTCTGTCATTATATAGAAGATTAAGTTTGGTAGTGTCTGTTCAACAGTTCCAAGATTTAAGTCCAGCTTCATTGCAAATTAGGAGTTCTGGCATACAACTGGTTTACTTTTGTCTCTCCCTGTATTGGATTGTATTTTAACAAATTACAAAAAACTGGTTGATTTTACAGCCTACCTCACTTCTTTTGTCAGATAATCTTCACTACAAAAAAGCTATTCTTCCATGTGTACACTGAAAGAAAGTTTAATCAGAATATCACACACACACACACCGTTCTGTCTTAACTCACTAAATGTATACACAACAAATGTGGAAGAAAAGCAAGTTCTACATAATGAAAAGTTTCAACTAAATGTAAAAGTTTAGGGCACACTTCAGAGGGATGTGAACAGAGACAATGCAGTATGCTTGTGCAGTTGATCTTTTCGTCCTATTTTGCATAGGACAGCTGACATCCGTGAGTTGCCTTCAAGGCACCGAAGTTCAGGTACAAAGTGAATTCTAAGGTTGTGACAACGAGCAGGGCTTCATTAGGAATTCACAGGATTTTGGTAAACATTTGAAAATGGATTCCTTTTACTAGTTCCTTTTTTAAAACACCTTGATTACATATAATAAACTGCATCCACTTAAAATATACAACTCGATAAGTTTTAAGAAATGTATCACATCACTGCCAAACTCAAAACACAGAACATCTCCATCAGCTCCAAACCTTTCCTCCTGCCCCTTTGCAGCCCACCCCTTGCTCCATTCCTGGCACTAGGAAATCACTCATCTGCTTGTTGTCACTGTAAATTAGTTTTCATTTTCTAAAATTTAATATAAATGGACTCATATGGTGCATATTTTTCTGTATTTGCTTCTTTAACTCAGCATAATGATTCTGCAATGTTTCCACATTGTTGCTGTGTCAGTAATTTAGCCCTTTTTGTGGCTGAGTCATATTCCATTGAATGGATATATTAACTTTGTTTATCCGTTCACTGTTTGACAGAGGCACCAAGAACACACATTGGGAAAAGGACAGTCTCTTTAATAAACGGTGCTGGGAAAACTGTATGTCCACACACAGAAGAATGAAACTGGATCCCCATCTTTCACCACATGTAAAAATAAACCCAAAATGGATTAAAGACTTAAATGTAAGACCTGAAACTATGAAACTACTAGAAGAAAACATTGGGGAAATGCTACAGGACATTGGTCTTAGCAAAGATTTCTTTGAGTAAGATTTCAGAAGCACAGGCAACAAAAGCAAAAATAGACAAATGGGATTATATCAAGCCATAAAGCTTCTGCACAGCAAAGGAAATAATCAATGAAGTGAAGAGACAACCTGTAGGATGGGAGAAAATATGTCAACATTTGAATTGTTCTAGTTTTTGGCTATTGCAAATAAAGTTGCTGTAAACATTTGTATACAAGTCTTTATATGTACCTAAATTTTATTTCTCTTAAATAAAATACACAGGAATTAAAAGGCTGAGTCATATCATAGGTGTATGTTTAACTTTTTAAGAAACTGTCACATTGTTTTCACAATGGTTTATTATCTTCCATTCCCACCAATGGCTAAGAGTTCCATTTGTACCGCATCATCACTAACATTTGGTATTGTCAGTCTTTTTAATTTTATCCATTCTAATGGATGTGTAGTGGTAGCTTAATTACATTTCTCTAATAAGATGTTCAATGTCTTTTTTTGAGCTTGTTACCCATTTATTTCTCTTCTTATGTAAAAGGACTGTTCAAAAATTTTGCACTTCTTAGAGGGTGGTTTCACCATGTCTTATTGAGGTTTACCAGTTTTTTTATATAGTCTACATGCAAGTTCTTTGTTAGGTTTATGTATTACAAGTATTTTCTCCCATCCTGTGGCTTTTTATTTCTTTTCTTAAAAGTGTCTTTGATTTTGCTAAAAGTCTAATTTATCCATTTGTCCTCCATCATTAATGATTTTTGTATCCTAAGCAGTATTTTCCTACAAGACAATTGCAAATATTATTATACTTTCTTCTAGAAGTTTTATCATTTTAGCTTTTACATTTACTTCTACAGGACATTTTGAGCTGTTTTCAGGGGACAATGTAAGGTAAGGGTTGGTGTTTATTTATCTTCCATGTGGATATTCAGTTGTTTTAATACCACTTCTCTTTCCCATTGAATTGAGTTGGCAAATTTATCAAAAGTCATTTGACTTTGGCTGAGCGCAGTGGCTCACACCTGTAATCCTAGCACTCTGAGAGGCCAAGGCAGGAGGATCATTTGAGCTCAGGAGTTCAAGACCAGCCTGAGCAAGAGCGAGACCCCATCTCGCTCTAAAACAAACAAACAAAAAAAAATAAAAGGAAATTAGCTGGACAACTAAAAATATATAGAAAAAATCAGCTGGGCATGGTGGTACATGCCTGTAGTCCCAGATACTTGGGAGGCTGAGGCAGAAGGATCGCTTGAGCCCAGGAGTTTGAGGTTGCTGTGAGCCAGGCTAACACCATGGCATTCTAGCCTGGGCAACAGAGTGAAAATCTGTCTCAGAAAAAAAAAAGTCATTTGACCATAAACATATACGTGTATTTCCAGACTCTGCTCATCCAATTGATCTATGTTGATCCTTTCACCATTACCACATCATCTTGATTACAGCAGAGCCTCCAGCCCCAGTCCAGCCTTCAGATGACTGAAATCCTGACCAACTTTTTGACTATAATCCCATGACAGAGTCTGATCCACAACTGCCTAGCTAAACCACTCCCAAAGTCTTGCCTGTGGAGTGGGGGTGATTATGGCAGGAAAGACCACTTAGAAGCTACTGGAACTGCCTCTTTCTACCTAAACAATAAACCAAAAGTGATCGCACATTCCAAAAGGGGTTGCAGAGGTTAGTGCCAACATTGAGGACTCAATCAATGTAGGGAAGGTGATTCCTGCCACACACCCATTTAGCTTACCTATTGGGCCTGGGCAGAAGACAAATGCATCCTGGTGAATTATAGTGATAACCAAAAACAAAATCAGCTAGTGATTCCAATATCACTGCTTTTCTAGATATGATTTTATTGCTGGAGCAAATAAACACAACTTCTGGCATTAGTATGCAGCTATTGATCTGATCAACACGGACGATTCCCAAAGGTGCCTTTTAATATGTTTGTGTACTGTGATCTCAGTCCATGAAAAGACTACAGCAATTCATTACAGGAAGGACTTCTTCAGAAAGAAGTTCTAAGGCACCCCACATGTAAGAAACCAGGGCTTGCTAGAGGCGAAGGGGCTATGGAATGGGTAGTGGAAGAAGGCAGGTGTAAGTACTAGCTATGACCATGTGACTCACTACAGAAATGAGAACTAAATAGTTATGAGCATTTTCCTTATTTTGATATCAATATGTTTGTAAATATTTAATTTTCTTCCCCTCTCCCATTTCCCTACCAGCTGTCATAAGGTGTATTAATAGGAGTTAAACTTTATATCTCAGTATTACTGGATATCAAAGAAAGTGTGACTGTGAGCCAAAGAATAAAAAGGGGCATTGCAGCCTTTTTGCAGGGAAAAGGGTCAGTATGCTCTCTATTGTATATAGTAGTGGTAGTAAGTCACCAGGTGAAAATGTGACTTTACTATTTGTAATTTAAGTATGGTTAAAGTGCATTTACGGGTACCAAGTTGACAAGAACTGGACTACTCTGGCTTTTTACCATGTCACCTTGACTAGACTAAGCTATGGTTTCCAGAGTTCCTGTCCCAGTATCTTTCCCATTATAGTGGGATAAAAGACATTTTGTGCAAGATTTGGAAGGTGCAATGAAGCAGGAGCCATAGCTGCACCAGGTGCTGCTGCTGCTCATTCATGTTTTCACTGCTCTGCTGGCTCGTCCCCTGGGAGTGGGGCAGCAGCCAGGCCACAGTCGCTCCACCTTGCCCTGGCTCCTCCCTCAGCTCCCCAAGTCCTGCTCCAGGTGCATGCAGTGGTTCTGTATGAAAGAGCATCATTTTCTTCAGAAGGACCTCAGCAACGTTGGCATCAGAGTGGTTGAGAGACTGACCCAGGGTCCAGTCCATCCTTGTGGTTTCCCACTCATGTGCAGGGGTCCGATTCCAGCTTCTCTCCCCCTTTATATTTGTCCTCCCCACTTGCCTGCCCTGCAGAAGTCAAGGTTCAGATCAGGCGTGAAGAAAGCAGCCTTACAGAGATTGCTTAATCAGCTCTCTCAGTTGTGCAAGGTCTAGTCCTGGAATAAATCCCTTCAGATATATGTGTATCCTATACATCTTTTCTTATGGCATATATTACATTAAGTACTATGTAATAAATAATTTATATATTAAGACATCATATATCATATACATCTTAGTGGTTCTGTTTCTCCAGCTGAACTCTGACATATCACTTGATATACAAAAATAAATTACATTTCTATAAAATACAATTTCAAGTAAGAGTTTGAGCTCAAAGTGTTTTTGATAATGTCTGAGTAGCAAACAGGATAGGATAACTGCTTTTCCATTTGTTACAGTAAGAACTTTTTTTTTTGAGACAGAGTCACATTCTGTTGCCCAGGCTAGAGTGCCGTGGCATGAGCTTAGCTCACAGCAACCTCAAACTCCTGAGCTCAAGCAATCCTCCTGCCTCAGCCTCCCAAGCAGCTGGGACTACAGATGTGCACCACAACACCTGGCTAACTTTTCTATTTTTGGTAGAGATGGAGACTCACTCTTGCTCAGGCTGGTCTTGAACTCCTGAACTGGTTTTAACAGATAATTTGCATTTCAAATTTTCATCAGCACATTTCTGTGTGTGAAGTCCATCTTCAAACACTTTCTGAATAGAGAGATGCTGACTCATTTTTACCATCAATCTAGTCAATTGACTTTGATATTTGATCGTTTGCACTTGTCACTTGTTCAATTTTAGCAGATAAGGTGGCATTTTTAGATGTGGAATTGCAGATTCTGAGACATGGTCCCCCATTGTGCCCTGTCTTTTTCCTTTCGTACTTCCCTAAGCTCCATGTTCCCACTGATTCTAAGGACACACCCTGTGCAGATGCACATCTGCTTTGAGACTTAGACACGCTGGTACACCACGGCTAACCAGCTGCCACCATCCCATATAATTCACACCATAGTGCAGAAAACCCAGATACGTTTTCAGACCTTTTCAACACAATTAGTACGAAAGGCATTCAAAAACAATCTACTAAGTGAGGTATCCCAAGAGTGGAAAAATAAGCATCACATGTACTCACCATCACATTGGTTTCACTGATCAACACCTAAGTGGACATATAGGAATAACATTTATCGGGTGTCAGGCAGATGGGAGGGGGGGATGGGTATATACATAATGAGTGCGAGGCGCACCGTCTGGGGGATGGACACACCTGAATCTCTGACTCAAGGGAGGAGGGGGGCAAGGGCAATGCACATAACCTTAACATTTGTACCCCCATAATATGAAGAAATTTTTTTTAAAAAAGGAAAAATTAGGCTTGGCACAATGGCTCATGTCTATAATTCCAGCATTTTGAAAGGCCAAGGCAGGAGGATCACTTGAGGCCAGGAGAGTGAGACCGCAGTGCCTTGCGATGGCACCACTGTGCTCCTGCCTGGGTGACAGAGTGAGACCCTGTCTCAAAAAAAATAAATGACATAAAAATGTGGTCTTTATTGAAAAATAAAGGATAATTTTGTCTAAAAAAACAAATAAATAAAACCAAATTGGCGTATTATTGGTTGTAGACTTGGCAGGGCCTTTTGTGGTTGGCAGCACGGGTCGCACTGCTTGTATTTCTCCTCAGTAACTTTCTTCCCTGACTACGGGAGAAAAAACATCAGCTGGAATAAAGGAAAGAACAAGTCTGACAAGTTTATTACTCAGACACTGAGATCTAGAATGCGAGAGTCGTCAGATGACACCGGCTCTTTTGCTAAATCATCTGCAGATATGTTTCTTTAGCACCGTGGGGGCCGTTTCAGTGGGCTGTGTTTGGCGTGGTACTTTCAAGCACTGCATTAACTGACACTGCTTTTACAGAAGGCTTAACCAGACTACATTAAGATAAATGCAAGAATGCTTCAAATGAGCATTCAATTCCCAAAAATAATTTAGGTATTGCTATTTAATTGTGCAATTATATTGCTGCCAGTTAGCTTTTTAAAAGCCCTGAGTATATTCTTTAAAGAAAAAGGAACAAGGAACATATGCAATGTCTCCCCACACAAGTGGCCTTATATTCCTTTATGCTTATCAGGCAAGCTCGGGTGGTTTCCATACACCTGCTATGGACGTATCTTTTGAGTCAATCCCCTCCTCACCCTATTGCCTCCAGCCCTGAAAAATTCCATTTGGCAAGGATGCTGATTTTCAAATATTTTTTGAATCTCCCCATTCTGAACTTTTTACTATTTATCACTGCTTATATCTTGTAACAGTTAAACCTCAGATTCCAGGGTGCAAAGTTGCAGGAGTCACTCTGCTCTCTCTAAAACTTGATTCTCTCCTGTGGAAGGTCCCCAGCTGTGGCCCTCCCCTCAGCACCCACGCCCCAGGGTGCACTCATGCTCTGGTGCTCTGTCGAGAACAGATCTCACGGCACAGACACTGCCGGCACCCCAATACCTCTCTCTATATAATATCTAAAACAGCTCTCTCTATATAACGTCACTCTATCCCTAAATGTTTTCTCCCTGGCCTTATTAACACACCACTCTGTGATTTTAAATACATATTGGCACTGTCCATTGCTTTTTGGGAAAGTTCCTGTGAACAGACTCCAGCAGTTTTCACATTTGAAATACTTATAATCTATCAAGAGGGCCACATATGTACTTATAAAATTACTTTCCAAAATAACCAAACTATACATTTCTAAATGTGATCTCTGAAAACTCATTTTATACTATCCTTATATAGATTTATTTCCTTTTTGCCTACTCCTTCCATTCCTCCTACTTCATCCAAATCAAAACAAACTCACTATTTCTGAATTTTTTTCCTCTTTAGAAGATTTTTGATCCTCAATGATGTGAATGTTTATTTTATCCTTTTACTCTACTTGCATTTATCCTCCCCAAATATTGCCAGTCTCAAAATTAATTTATGGGGCTGTAAATCAAGACAGTGCTTATGAGGTGGGTTTGGGGGATAGTAGCTTAGAAAGGGCTCCAGGCAGAGGTCTGGGATGCTGGTGGATTCAGTTTCCTGATGTGGGTGCTAGTTGGATGGACGCTTTCTGTTTGTGAAATTTATCAATATGCTGGACATAATTCATTCACTTCTATGTATATTTAAAACAATTTAATTCTTTTTTTAAAAAAATAGGAAAAATTAATCCATTTAATCATTCTTAAATCTTCATTCCCTCCAAATTCCTCCACTCAGTCTATCTTTCCATTCTGCTCATGAATTTAATAAATAAAAACATACTGAGTCCACTATAAGTGATGTGAGGCAATGATTACTTTTATTATTGATTTCTGCTATCTCTACAGTTACAATTATGTTTTTAACTAGGTAGATAACATGAGTATTCTGTGAACAGAGGTAATTTATCCTAGCAACATGCTGCCACGTCACATGGTCTAACTAGATGATTCTAAGAAAGCATCTGATGAGGTTATGTTTGAATTTGTGTTGCGGGTGACAGATACCAGGGCTCTTGAGCACTGTGCTGAAGCACAGTACCAACTCCTGAAATAAACACAATTCAATGAACTCATATGGGTGACATCATATTCTTCCTATCAAACATGATTGATTGTCCTCAGCCACTGTAGCCAATTCATCCTGGTACTGCTTCTTATCAGAAAGAAAGGGAAAGGTAATTAAAGATGGAATTTTGTCGTAAGGTCTTTTACAAATCCGTATGTAGCTGCTATTCCTTTTATGTGTGCACACACACACACACACACACAGCCCCCATGCATGCATACCTGCACATACACATACTCCACATGTGCATACACACACAGCCCCATGCATGCATACCCGCACATACACATACACCACATGTGCACGCACACATACTTTCGATGTCTTTTTTAGAAAGAACCATAATATTGCAAGTAGCTGGGGAAAACTGTAAAAAAAATAGAGAACAATGGATAATAGAATTAGAATGAGTAAACTATTTAGTCCTAAATAACTACTTTTTGTATGGCATAGTCTTTGACTACTTCAACAGTATTCAGATTAAGAAAAAATACCCAGGCCAAGACTAGCATTTCCCCCAGAATCAGTGAAAACAGACTAAATAATCAGTGGAAAGGATCCCATCATATATCTGTCCAACAGTACAGACGAATTCAATCTGACAATGATAAGTATTTATTGAGGGCTTCCTGGGGGCCAGGCCCTGTGTTAGGCCCAAAGAAAACCAACAGGAGATGGACACAATTCACGTCCTTAGGGAGTCTAAAGGAGGAAGCTATAAATAGGTAGATACAACATGGTACTCTCCAGGGAGTGCATAATATTTGTTGATATTACCTTTAACCTGTTTCTAGAATAGTGAACCTTATTAGGCCCCCAAACATAGCAAGTTGCATCATTTATTGCCATTTTAGCAAACCTAAGACGTGGTTCTTGCCTATTTTATTTCTTAAAATACATACAGAGAAAAAATTCTTAGGCTGATATCCCTAGGAAACTTGTCTGGGATTCATAGATCAACTAGCCTATCTTATGCTACTTAGGCCCAGTCATTACTTCTAACACACATGACCTGTGAACAGCCGCTGACATCCTCTTGTTCTAGTCAGCCAACAGCCATCTTGCAACATGGAGGGTAAATTGTACATTGAGCCAGGAACAAAATACAGATGACTCTGAGTAAATCTCTCATGACTTCTGGGAAAGGGGCAACTCAAACCTCTGCTCCCATGGCAGTAGATTCATGTGCAGTTTCCTATGTGACGACAGAGTTTCTGTCTGTCTCCTGGTGAGGAGGCAGAAATGTGAGTACCAGGTAAAAGAGAAGGTGTTTAGCTGTGTGGTTTTCAGAATTAGGAAAATATCCTACTCCTAAAGCAGGGAGAAAAGGGAAAACATGAAGAAGCAAGAAAACTTCTATTAGGTTGCCCATCTTTCTTTCTCCTTAAGGAACTGACCAGCCAAACAGAAGCATAGAATGTCTCAAGGCAGTGAACACTGGAATGTAAGCTGACAAATAACCAACAATTTTTCAATAGTGAAAAATTTTATCATTTTTACATATTCTAGATAAGCATGGCATAGTGCCCCATACTTTGTGGCCACTGAACAAATACGTTCTAATTGAAGAAATAAATGAATGACACCTTTGATGTGTTAGATTAAAGGTAAGAAAAAAAAGAATACATCAGAAAAGGCTGAAGAATGGGAGTCATACCTCTTGAATTCTATAGCAGCTCTCTTACTAGAATCATGTGATTTTTGTTGCCTTCTTTGTAAAACTGAGTGATTGGTTTACTTTTTATGAGCTCTTCTACTCCAGTGCTTCATGTTTTGTGAGAGACAAGCAGCAACAGAGAACTGTAGAATATAGTGCGTAAGGAAATAAAAAGTATTTTATATCTGCAAAGACTAAGTTCATTCCAAGGCTGTGTCTCGGATTATGGGTAGGAAAGTGAGCATATATCCTCAGAATTGGTATGTTCTTATGCACAAAACTTGTATGTTTTATTGCCTGAAATGTGTAACAGGTAGACAATGTATTAAATAGAACTGTGAGTTTAACGAGAAGGTATTTTTGCATTTGGTGGATATAGTGGATAGAATGGTGGCCCCCAAATGACATGTCTATGTCCTAATCCCTGGATCCTGTGACTATTATCTTACATAGCAAAAGATATAATTAAATCAAGCATTTTGAGAGGGGGATTATCCTGGATTATCTGCATGAGCTCTAAATAGAATTGCAAGTATTTTTGTAAAATAGAGACATGGAGAAGACAGACACAGAAAAGACAACGTGAAGATAGAACAAAGAGAGAAGTGGTGACAGGCCAAGGAATGCTGACAGCCAACACACACTGGAAGAGGCAAAATGAACTCTCTCCTTGAGCCTTCTCTGTGGTAATTTGTTATAACAGCAACAGGGAACTAATTCAGTGGAGTAGGTTACAATCTCAAGAGTAAATATTAATATATAGCTACTTTGTGTAAATATACTGATTCAAAAAAACACTGAAACATAGTCAGTCAATACAATGTTCCAAGTATTAGTCACACAATAGAATCCTGACTTCAAAACCACAGACCAGAATGAACTCCATGAACATCCAATGGCTCCCCAGAGCCTGGAGGTTCTGCCACCTAAAAGCAATGTGATTCAGAACAACTTACTTAACCTCTTTAGGCCTCATTTTTTTCATCTGTATAAAATGGATGCTATCACCACTGTCACATGACCATCTTCTCCCTGTGTGTCTCTGTCTTCTTCATTTATTATAAGCTCACCAGTTGCATTGGATTAACACCCAACCTACTGGCCCCTTAACTTTATTACATCTGCAAAGACTCTATTTCCAAGTAAGGTCACATTCACGGACACTGGGATTAAGACTTCCACGTATGTTTTGAGGGGGACACAATTTAACCCATAGCATGCCCCATTGCCCACATTTCTAGTCTCTGCTGCCCTCTGTATCCTTCTTCCAGCTTGCCCCTTTCAAGGACAGTGCATAATGAAGACTGCAGGATCTTTCTCTCTGGTCTGTGAAATCTCATTCTTCAAAGAACCCTTCTCTTGAACTCCAATCATAACAACATAGCACAAAGGAGACAAAATGCTCTGTCCCACCACATATGGCCTGCGGCTCTGGAGACTGCTCTGTGCCGGAAATGGGCTTTGGGAAAATCTGCACCACTCCTCTTCCTCAACCACTGCCGCCCCAAAGAGCACCAGCTCTGGCTTGGAACAGTTCTGTGGGAATCAATTTTCTGGCCAAAGAGGGAACTAAACAGTAAAGTTCAGTTTTCAGTATAGAATCACCCACTGAGATTTTAAAAATGCGAAGATTCTAAATCCATCCCAGACCTTCCTTTTTAGAATCTCTGGGGCATATGCATTTTTTAAAAGCTCCCTCCATGATTTATATGTCCAGCCAAGACACCATGCTTTCTACTATGAGCTAGCCAAGCAGGACCCAGCTATGCTTCCACTTGCTCACAGATTGCCCAGTAGTATGAATTCCTCTCTGGGGGAACATAGTCCAAATTACATTCCCACAATTCTACACCACCCAGCCTCTCTCACTGGACACCTGCCAGAACCCCATCCAAGCTATGTCCTAGGGGCCTTAAAGATATCAAGTCCCCTAAATGGAACACTGTAGGCATGAAGTGATGGGATATTGAAAAAGAAACAAAAGCAGACTAGATTGAGCAAAGTGCTGGACTGTAGAGAGAGATTGTTGGGGAATGATCAGCAGTTGTTATGGACTGAATGTCTGTGTGCCCCACAAAACATTTATGTTCAAACCTTAACCCCCAGTGTGACAGTATTTGGAGATAGGGTCTTTGGGAAGCCATGAGGGTCTCATGACTTAAATGGGACTATCGGGTTAAAAGAGAGACCAGAGAGCTTGCTTTCTCTGTCTTGCTTTTCCATGTGAGGACACAGAAAGCAGGAGGCTGTCTCCAATTCAGGAAGCAGGACATCACCAGACACCAGATCTGCCAGCACCTTGACCTTGTACTTCCCAACCTCCAGAACTGTGAGACATAAATGTTTGTTGTTTAAGCCATCCATTCTCTGGTGTTTCTGTTATAGCAGCCTGATCTGACTAATCCAGCAGGCACAGAGACAGGCTGCCTGTGCCAGGCAGGATGATGAAGTAGAGAGAGATACTGACTGAAATCTGGAAGCTCAGAAGCAAATCTGGTGTGGGAAAGATGATGAGGTTAGATTTAGACATATTAAATTTGATGGTAGAAACTTGAAATGTAGAGAGTGAAGAATCTGATTCAGAAACTCAGGAATTGGACTTGAGCTTTTAATAAATATCTTGAAAATCATCTATGAGGAGGTATTAAAGATGGCTAAAGTTTTTAAGAGAAACATGTAACCAGGTCAGTTTCAAACATCTACTTGGGGGCCACAAAGTTCAAACTTTGAACACTAAATAGAATCATGACACAGGGAAAGAAGGACTTGTAAGTGGAGTTCTAAAGGCTTCTGAGATTCAGTCTGGGAAGAGAGAAGAGATCAGGTACCATGTATCTATCGTTGATAATGTTGAAAGAAGCACTGATTAGAATGTCCCATCCCATTCCATAAGGTCCTGGTTTTGCTCTGAAGGGAGTTGAAAACACTGGTTAATCTCTGGTATCTGTACCACAATCCAAATACCTCCCAAACCACACATTTAATGTCCCCTGCTCTGGGTAAATGGAGTTTTGAGTGTGGTTTTTAGACCAAACTCAGCATCAGAACATTCCAGATAAATAGGAACTAAATCAGTGTAAGGGGGATGGAATGTAGGAAAAATGTTCCCACAGTGTTGCACAGCTAGAGGAGGGGAGACTGGGGGATCCTTGGATGTTGACCTCACTTTCTTGCCAAAGCTGAGGAAGAGGTGTAAAAACTCTAATTTGAGTCAAGAAATGGGAACTCTCAATATTTATAACTAATCTCTAAAATAAATACACTGATTATTGATGTCAGTTCTTCAAAGATGAGGGATGAAGCCTGAAATGTTGTATTAGTCAGAGTTTTCTAGAGAAACAGAACCAATAGGATAGACATAGATATAGACAGATATAGAAATATAAGAGGGGATTTATGATGGGAATTGGCTCCTGTGATTATGGAGCCAGGAAGTCCCATGATCTGCTGTCTGCTAGCTGGAGAACCAGGAAAGCCAGTGATGTAGTTCAGTCTGAGACTGGAGGCCTGAGAATCTGGAGCTCTGGAGATAAGGGGTGTTCTAGGTCAAGAAGAGACAGAGAGGCTGGGCGCGGTGGCTCATGCCTGTAACCCTAGCACTCTGAGAGGCCAAGGCGGGCGGATCGTTTGAGCTCAGGAGTTTGAGACCAGCCTGAGCAAGAGACAGACCCCGTCTCTACTAAAACAAAATAAAAGAAATTAGCTGGACAACTAAAAATATATAGAAAAAAATTAGCCTGGCATGGTGGCGCAAGCCTGTAGTCCCAGCTACTTGGGAGGTTGAGGCAGGAGGATCCCTTGAGCCCAAGAGTTGGAGGTTGCTGTGAGCTAGGCTGACACCACAGCACTTTAGCCTGGGCAACAGAATGAGGTACTTTCTCAAAAAAAAAAAAAGAGAGAGAGAGAGAGAATTCACACCCTTCCTCTGATTTTTGTTCTCTCTGGGCCCTCAACAGATTGGATAATGTGAGTCCACGTTGGCAAGGGCAGATCTTCTTTACTCAGTCCACTGATCCAAATGCCAAGTTCTTCTGGAAACACCCTGACAGACACACTCAGAAAGAATGTTTTACCAGCTATCTGGGTGTCCCTGAGCACAGTCAAACTGACACATAAAATTAACCATCATAAGTATAAAATGATGATGGCAATCACTAACTCAACAGGTGCCAGCCACTGCTCCAAGCACTTTGCTTACATTCTCATCTAATTGTCACACCATCCCTATGATGTACACATTGTTATTATCCCCATTTTACAAGGAGAAAACAGGCCTAGAGAGGTTGAGTGCCTTGCATGGTGTTTCACAGCAAACAAGCACGGATCCATGACTCCCAGGCAGGCCATCTGGCTCTGGGGCCTGCGCTGCTGACCAGAAAGATGATGTTCAGGAAGGACCAAGCTGCTCTGTCCAGCAAGTCCCACCTCACTGTCATGGCTGGTGTAGGCCTTGCCAGGTACCCAGTGTTTCACCTGCTCCAGCCCAACGTGGCCATCTCTACCAAGCAAACGTAATTTAGCTATGACCTAGGTAATAGAACTTGCAGTGGTGGGATGGTGCACCTGAGCACTGCCCTTTCCAAACCAGTCCCTTTCCTTCTGCAATCGCCACCTGCCGATGACCCTGCCACACTGTGGCATTTTCTCTCACTTACTCTTGTCCCAGACTACACAGTGTCACCTACTCCATAGACTTCATGTCCCAGGTATTGACATCCACCCCTCTCCTCCCTCCTAGGTGCCCCAGCCTGGTGGAACCAGGCCCTCCTTACCCCCTTCTTAAACACCACCCCTTCCCTGCTGCAGGCCTACAGCAATCTGCTTCCAGACTAATCTTCATAAAGAACAAGGTTTCTCTTGCTCCCCTCCCCCAAACTCTTCAGGAAGTCTATACTAGGAAACATCCAGTTCTGTAATATGGTCTTCAAAGATCTACATGGTTTTCAAAGTCCTCAGCCTCAGTCTCCCATCTTTTTGCTGCTGCTTCTTTTCATATGACCTGTACGCTCACAAGTTAAAGAACTCGCTGGCCTGCATCCAGCATTTCCTACCTGTGTCTCTGCTGGTTATTTTCTTACCTGAAATTGTGCCCTTTGCACCAGCTCCCCACATTCCTTTTTTTACATATCTAAAGTCTACTCTTTAAAGGCTTGATTCAAATGCCTCTTCCTCCACAAAGTCTTCCCAGATTTCTCCTAATTGCAGGTAATGTCGCCTTCCACTAAACCCCATAGCTTTTTAGTTACATCTCTGTGGCACTGGTCACATTCTCCTTGTTTGGTGGGTACTCAGGAAGAGATTGTATCTCCTCAGGTGGATTAGAACCTACTTGGAATTCATCTTCTTATCCAGAGACTTTAGCAGTTTCCTGTACTTTAGGTATTTAGCGAGAGAACAAAAACTACTGGATTTGTCTGCTACTAGACCATACATGGCTTGGACAATGGTGGAAAAGCAGAGTGTAGAATTTGGAGTCATAACTGGGCTGGGGCCTGGTGTTGACACTGATCTATAACAGCATCTACTCACCAATGAACCCAACTTCTGTAACTGCAGCCAGCCAAAATCAGAAAGTGAAGGAGAATTTCCTGACGAGAGAGAAAAACGGTGGACATAAACCTTCTGGACATGAAAATATTGGTGAGGATGTCCCGACCAGCTGCTTTTGTCCTGCAGCAAAGTGAAAATACCATTATACCTGTGACCCTGAAACTTCAGTCTCAAGACACCCAAAACTGAACATCTGCTCTCTCCTCCTGACCCTTCACAGAGTCCCCAAAGCCAGTCTCAGGCTTCAAGCTGACCATGGTCCTTTATAGCAGGTGTGAAGCCATCATGGGACAGCCACTCTCTAGCATTGCAGCGTACTGGGCTTTATTTCAAGCAAATGGAATCAAAACCTTCTCACTGGGACCCAGAAATCTGCATTCATGGCAATCTCCCCAAGAATTACAAACAACAAAATGTTGAGAATCACTGCTTCAGAGCAGGGGTTATATGGCTGCCTGTATTTCTGTGGCCTTCGAGGCAAGGCACAGATTTCCAGATGAACATTTGCAATCAGTTTCCTGGGAGGACCACTAACTTTGAAACCCAGTGAAGTGAAAAATTACAGCCTGAAAAAAAGTTATGCCATTCTTCTCATTAATAGACCTGTATTGTAAAAGACATGGTGCTTAATTATTATATCTTGAAGTTCTCCAAAAAAATAACTATAGAAATTTGGTTTTTTTCCTATTGTTATATAATATCCTTGATTTTTCTTCTTTTCTGCAAAGCCTGAAATATTTACTCTCTGGTCATTTACAGAGAAATGTGCCAAATCCTGCTTGAAATCATAATTTAATACAGTAAATCTGTGACAATCAAGATTTGAAAATAATGTAGCTTTTTCTCCATCTACTAAAACTTTTAAAATCTTTGATCTAAAAGATATATATGGTTCACTTCATTTTCCTTAAAGTAAAAAACAGAACAACTGTCATTGTTCTTTCCCTGGCCTGAAGACAGAATAGGTGAGTCTGAGGATAAAATGCCCAAGGGAGGAAACTTTATTTTATATAGATAAAATGCAGGCCCACAAAATCCAATAACTAGCAGAAAGGCTTAGCATTTGTACAAGTCTTTTGAAGAGAGTTATAATCAGAAAAAATGTAAATGTAAAAGTCTTTAATTTCCTCCAAATAAAGCTAGGCTAAAAAACTTTAAAAATCTACATCTGTGGGAAAATCTGCCATGTGATCATGGTTTTCTTGGATAATCAAAAAGCAAGATTCAGAAGATGGCAGATGAGAAAAACTGCCAGCCAGAGTGTCTCTGCAAAAAAGACATATTTTAGAAGAAAGTAGAAGAAATAAGCACGCAGACAAACATACATAGGATGAGGGTCGGAGGGAGGGGTACCTGAGACTACGGGAGACTCCACAGAAGGAGGTTGCAGAGGAGAACTGGAAGAAGAGAGCTCCCGAGAAGCTTGGAGACC
>VBSM01001124.1:6494664-6524776 GCA_008086735.1 Cheirogaleus medius
ACAATATTTGTACCCCCATTACAAGATGGAATAAAAAAAAATTAAAAAAAAAATCAATGTCCTCTTTTTTAGGTAGACTAGAGTTGATTGTTGAAAATAAAGTTAATTCTGTTCTGTCGATATGATTCATTTTCTATTTTTCTGTGGCAATGTTATTTATAACAATTAAAAACTATTTGTTATAGTTTCTTTTTTTTCTTTCTTTTTTTTTGGCTCATCTTGGTTTTATCACCTGCTGATGTTATAGTTTCTTTACCAATTGCAGAGAGGAAGCCCTCTGGAGAAGGCCGGGAAATGCCACCCCAAGGCCAGATCGTGGCTGAGGAGATGAAACTACACGGAGGAGGCTCAGCAGTGCAAAGCTGTGGAATCCATTTAATGAAGAACCAAATAGCCTGGCCTCAAGGGGCCTTTTTAATACTCCTGCATAAAACTTGACAGCTATGAATCACCTAAAAATGTTAGATTAAGTTGGTGTATTCTTTTTAAAGTGCAGTACAATGAGCTCCACATTTTAGAAAGATTCTTAGAAAATTCACAAAATGAAGATAGCTTTGACACTCCAAAGTGGTGCATGTCAATCGTCTCTAATGAGTACAGTCTATGGGATTTGGCAGGTGTGTTCTCCAGACCAGTGAATACCCAAGGAAGAGCAGCCTCCTCTTGGCTGTGTTCAGGACAATCCACTGGGAGCAAGAAAAAATATCAGAGCCTACATTTGTGCTTATTTCCCTCTCATCTTTTTCTATTCTATTTTTATATGTTTTATCATGTATCCTGTGGTCCCCAACTTTTTTGGTACCAGGGACTGGTTTCATGGAAGACAATTTTTCCATGGACTGGGGCGTGGGGGTGGAAGTCATGGTTTCAGGATGATTCAAGCACATTACATTTATTGTGCACTTTATTTCTATTATTACCACATTGTAATATACAATGAAATAATTATACAACTCACCATAATGCAGAATCAGTGGCAGCCCTGAGTTTGTTTTCCCGCAACTAGACAGTCCCATCTGGGGGTGATGGGAGACAGTGGCACCCAAAGTATGTTGCTTGTGTCCAGTCTACTCCATAATCATGTTTTGGTTGCTGTCACTGCAGAAAACCCTGCTTCACAAAGATGTTGGAAATGGAAGCAGGCTTTCCAGTGCTGTTGTGGCAATCTCAGGATATTCCACCTTGATTTTAATTTAGAATGTATAGAGATTTGAAGTTGTCTCAAACATACATTTAAGGTCACCATCATTTGTGATCTCAAGCAATTAACCCTCTACCTCCACAGACAAAGTTGATTCACCTGGCTTATTCACAAATGGGTCTCGGATTCATTCCTTCCCAGTTTGGGGGTCTTTTGTGGTTGGGAAGTAATGCTCAAACTCTTTTGAAAGCTGAGCTAGATGATCATACACCAGCTCGTAGAAAGAAGGCCCTGGCTCAGTCTCTTTCAAAATCTCTAATAATGTTTGAAATATGTCAAAAATACCAATGTTCACTTGTCACTCCCATAATTCCAGTTTGGGTTTGAATGCAGCCACTTTATCTTCCAACTTGAACACAGTTGTCATTCTCCCCTGAAGTGAAAGATTGAGTTTTTTGAGCAGGTTGAATATGTCACATAAATAAGAAAGTTTTTTGAGGAAATATGCTGCCAGCGGTAATTGTTTTTCTAAAGAAATCTCTGGAGTGGTTCTTGTAATTCAAAAACTCTGGCCAGTGATCTACCTTTAGAAAGACATCTCACTTCTGTGTATAAGGGAAGACATGTGTGCTCTGCATCCATCTCTTCACAGAGCTTCATAAACAGACGTGAGTTAAGGGCATGTACTTTAATGTGGTTAATAATTTTAATCATATCCTGCAAAATGTTGTTTAGCTTAGGTGACATTTTTTGGCTAGCCAGCATTTCTCTATGGATGACACAGCATGTAGAATCACATTCAGAAGCGAACTCCTTTGACCTGAGTAGTGAAATCAGAAAGCTTTTCAGTCATGGTAGCTACTCCGTCCATGTTATATCAACATAAAAATACCAATTCAGTTTTCCTGATATGTAATCATTCAAAGATTTGACTAGTTCTGCAGCTATGGTGTTGGTTGGCAACAAAAGTGCACATAACATATCCTCATGTACATATTTCTGAAAAATATATTGCACAAAAACAAGCATTGTTGCTTTGTTGTCAACATTAGTACACTCATCAACCTGGATTGTGAACCACGGTGACTCACTAATCCTCTCTAACAATTGTGCCTCAGTATCCTCTGCTATTTCATCAATTTGTCTAGC
This sequence comes from Cheirogaleus medius, assembly GCA_008086735.1. NCBI lineage: Eukaryota > Metazoa > Chordata > Mammalia > Primates > Cheirogaleidae > Cheirogaleus > Cheirogaleus medius. The sequence goes on from VBSM01001124.1 coordinate 6,496,955, forward strand.
TACGGTTCTAGCTGAAAGAGGAACACGTGTCACCCTTTAAACTGCAGCCTCTCCTAAAATTTCACGGCAAATGTCCTTAGCAGCAGGCAGGATCAACTCTTCACCAATAGCAAAGGGTTTCCTAGCATTAGTAATGCACTTAGCCACTAAGAATGATGCTCTCAGTGCAGACACATTTGATGAAGTGGTGGTTTTCAATAATCGCTTCTGTTCTTTGTGTTCACATTTTTTTTCTTTTGAAAAACTTCAAAGGCTTGTCTTTTAATGCAGGGTTCTTGGTCTCCATGTGGCAAAGCAGTTTTGAAGATTTCATGGCTTCGTTGGTTAGCTGGTCGCCACATATTATGCAAAGTGGGCTTAGGGAATGTGAATCACCTCTTGCAATGAACCCACAATTTAAGTAGGACTCTTGGTATTTTCTTTTAAATTTTCTCTTAAATGCAGCTTTCATTTTGTCAGCAGCCTTAGAGTCTTCTGCTGTTACATCATTGGGTCTTTCCCCCTTTCCAAAGAAGCTCTCCAGCGACGTTTGTTTTTTTACTCATTTTTGCTAGGGTTAGCTTGTGGGTTTACCAAAACTGTGACGGAGACAAGTGCACAGTGTGGGAAAGAGGCGCAGACAGAAGTGGTAACTAAAATAATGGGCATGCCATGTGCAGACTAAAATCAGTTTCGGATTCTGGCTTAAACCCCACCACCAAATGCAGCTGTACAGTTGAAGTACATCAACTCACTTGCCACTGTAAAGCCTGCTACTAGATGCAGCTTAACTGTTACTTGCCACTCACTGATAGGGTTTTGATATGAATCTCCAAGCAATTGATTTATTATGGTGTCTGTGCAGTCAAACCTCTCTGCTAATGATAATCTCTATTTACAGGCACTCCCCAGCGCTAGCATCACTGCCTCAGCTCCAGCTCAGATCATCAGGCATTAGATTCTCATAAGGAGCGCACACCCTAGATCCCTCACATGCACAGTTTACAGTAGGTCTCACACTCCTATGAGAATCTAATGCCCCTGGTGATCTTGCAGGAGGCAGAGTTCAGGCGGTGATGAGAGCGATGGGGAGCGTCTGTATATACAGATGAAGCTTTGCTTGCTTGTCCGCTGCTCACCTCCTGCTTTGCAGCCTGGTTCCGCACAGGCCACAGACCAGTACCAATCCACTGCCTAGGGGTTGGGGACCACAGATGTATACAACGTATAGCATAATATGTACAAATTACAAACACAGCAATATAGCAACACTCAGGTGCATGTTCAAAAAATGTTTACAACTGTGAAATTGTAGACAGAAAACTTTAGAAGACTCTATACACATATAAACATACAGAAGTAGTATTAAGCACAATGCTACATTGTTATTGTAAAATGTGAAGCAAAGTTGGAACTAAGGACCATGGCTGGTACAATGGATTTTCCTTAGATCTTGGATTGCTGCACATTACAAACATATAAGTAAGGAAACTCATCCTAATGTGTGAAAGAAACAAATAGAAAAGAAGATCAGGTTCCTCTACACAGGCTTTATCAATCCTTTTCTGTCCTAAAATTGGTGGCTTGTTTCACAAGTCGTCCAATGATTCAAATCAACATAAACAATGACTACCAATGCCAAACTCTTGCCATTATGTTTATGTGACATAGAAAAGTGACAGGTGATATTTTTGAGTTGAGAACAAAATGGAATAAAGAATATAAAATATAACATATATTTCTTTTTTTTAAGGCTATGATGATTAATTTTATGTCAACTTGGCTAGCCATGGCGCCCAGTTGTTTGGTCCAGTAAGAGTCTAGGTGTTGCTCTGAAGGTATTTTTAGACACGATTGACATTTAAATCAGTAGACTTTTGAGTAAAACAGATTAGCCTCCACAACGTTTGTGTGCCTCATTTAATCACTTGAAGGTCTCCAAAACTAAGACTAAGTTTCCACAAAAAATGAAGGAATTCTGCCTCCATAGTGCAACACAGAAATTCTGCCTGTTTCCTGCCTTCATTTTCAAGACTGCAACCTCAACTCTTACGAAGCTCCAGCCAGTCTGTGCATTTTGTCAGGCTCCATAACTGTATGAGCAACCTCTTAAAATCTCCCTCATTACCCCTTCATGTGCATGTTTGGATTGAGAATTCTGACTAATACAATAGCTCTCCTCTCTTCCTCATTTCTGAAAGCTGAGACAAGGTATTTTCATTTCACATATAAATAAACAGATCTTTAAAAATAATTAAGCTACAGGCCAATAGGAAGTGCGGAAAACATACTCCTCGATTAGAATTTGTCTCAACCAGAGATAGGTAGAGAAACATATTCAAGGATAAGTTAAATGTTATAAAAGCTTAACTAGACATTGAATAAGGCAGTGAGGATATATGTTCCATTTCCTTGAGCAGTAGCTTGTAGATGAAGAGGATTTTGTCAATCAGTAAAACCGTGTCAAACACTCAGTCGTTCAATTCAATACATTAAGTTTGCACTATATGACTTTGTCGGGTTCCTGAAATATGGTCTTCTGTCTCCTCCTTGAACATCTTTCAATCTAAAATATTGATCTGCCCAGGCATAGTTTATTTCTGCCTAGTTAACATGATCTCCATTACGTGGTCACTTTCAAGTTCGCCTGGTGATGTCTGAGTTGGAGTTTCCTAGTATTGCTCTACTTTCTCTCGGCCAAATGCATAACTGCTATGCAGAAAACACATCCACCCTGCTCCTAGGGATCAGTGAATTTATAAATTGTGATTTCTACCTCACAGTGGCCTTTGGTATTCCCCTGCTTGATAACTCCTCTCTGTTCCCTCCACTTACTCAAATGCTGGATGCCATGATTCTACCTTGAAAAGCATGGTTCCCATCAGAGATGTGCCTTCTGGGTTCCTATATGGCAATGGATGAAGTTTTTTAGGGATTAACATGTAGCAGTGGTGTGCCCTTTGAAAATCCACACCTCTCATCTTCATTTCCCTCATCTTTAAAATGCAAATTATGATGGTTCTTTGATTTCCTCTAGGAACGATTGAAAATGAGACGTGATGATAATGTATGTAAAAGATGTTTGACTATAAAAAGCTCTACCAATATAATAATCTTTGCCTACCATTTTTGTTTCCTTAATAAGTATTCCCAGATTTTATTTAAGCATCATGTTTACATCTCAATGACACCTAAGCTTTCATATTGAACTCTAATATCTGTTTATTACCTGTACTTTGGACATAGTTCGATAGGTATTTGAACTCAATAGCATGCTGCATAACATGCTTCCTCATTGTTTTCACTTAAAGATTACTAAGAGCTTCCTCTGCTATGATTGCTTAATTTGTATTATTTATTTAAGTTCACAGATTTTATGAACGATTATAACTCCAACCAAGATAAAAGGTATCCCGATACAGTGCAAAATTCTTGCCAGATTCTAGTTGAGATGTACAGGTCCAGTATGCATATTGCAAAAACAAAGAATTCTCTGTCCTTTAGCAAAGTTCAGCCAGGTATGAAAAACAAGAATAACTCCCTGTGGGTAAAAATGCAACCAAATACATTCTTTAAACTTTTTCCCTCCGGCATTGAAGTTTCTAAAGCATATTCTGTTTCTTGGTTTTCCCAAATATATGTTAACCAACTTCTTGATTGATGATCGAGGGCTACTGACAGAAAGGATAAAACCCCGAGGGCCAAATCTCTAGGTATTCTAGGACCTGCAACAACTCATCATCCTGAGTGTGGCTTTTGTCTCATTTGACCTCAATGGTAATCAAAAAGTGCCAGCTCCAACCATGCACCATGTGGTGAGCTTTATGCTTCTTTATTTCCTTCTCTTAATTAAATACCCATCTGGATGCCATGTAATTCCAACCAATATGTTTTATTTAGCCAGGGCAATCAAAATGACCACAGGTGGCAAAAACCTATCTATAATATTTTATATAAATGTTTCTCTTTACATAAGTATATGATATACAAATCTGTCTGTAATATTTTTATATAAATGCTTCTCTTTATATTTCCATAAAAGATTTGAGGTAGTTGTCACAATCATTAGGTTTCTTCAAAGAGAATTATTAATTGAAAGTAACGATTTGGAAGACCTGAGATTAGATATTGACATACCTCTCTATACACCTAGGCATCTAAGGGTTTTAAAAATGAGCCTTACTATCAAAAGTATATTGGTACAAACCTAGAAGTTGATATTATGTCTGTTAAAACAACAAAGTTTTCTTGCAGCATTGACCTTTCTTAAAATATTTTTTAAAATCCTTTAAGTGATCTGCCTTGAAAGCAAAGATTTTTTTGTCTTATAAAATAATTTCCTGTGTTTCATGTTGTCTCTTATCAGATATTTGATAACTTAAGAAAACTGTATCCATCCTACTAAATTTTTTTTATAACTATGTAACTTTCTGTATTTTCCTTGAAGTCTTTTAATTATTAGGCTGGTTAAATGAATATTGTTCAACAATGACCTGGGATCCTATTTGATCAAGTGTCTCAAACCTTTGATATTTTTGACAAACTTCTCAAAATTCTAAATTAAATCTTTTTGACATCTAACTAGTTTGAAGATGTTCCAGAGAGCCCCTTCCACGTCTTGAGGGATTGCAGCCACACAGAGTGGGCACCGTGGCACTGGTGCACGTGCTGTTCGAGCCTGCGCTCGGCTGTGCACTGCTGGCCCTGAAGGCAGAGGAGATCAGTCTGCTGCTGCCGCAGGTGGAGAAGCACATGCTCAACCTGGACAGATTCCACAGCTGCGTTCGCCTAGTGGCCTTCTGTCCCTTTGCCTCGTCCCAGGTTGCCTTGGAAGATGCCAGTGTGGAGTCTGAAGGTGTTGCTCATGAGGACCTCCATTGCCTCTTGGAGATCCACCTACCCTCCAGAAAGAAGAAAGTACTCTTGGGGGTAGGGCATCCCAAAGTTGGTGTTGTGATACAAGAGGCGTTAGGGTACAGACTGGAGGCGTGATGGCCGAGACCCTGTGAGGAGTTCATCTGCATTTCCATAACGTGGTGAAGGGTCTGACTGATCTGTCAGCTTATAAAGTCCAACTGGAGCTGGGACACAGCTACTCTCGTGCCAAAGTTAAATGTAATGTGAAGCAGGTGGGCAGTATGATCATCCAGTCCATTAGTCTCCTGGACCAACTGGATAAAGGCATCAATACCTTCTCTGTGCGTGCAGAAAGTGGTATGGGTGTAACTTTCTGGAGCTGGTGAAGATCAACAGCAATGCCACATACTACCTCCTCACCCAGTTTATTGAGAATAGAAGGGGGTTGAATGAGGAAAAGCTGGAGAAGCTGGAGGAGCTGACAATGGTTGGGGCCAAGGTAAAGGCCATTCTGGATGCCTCATGGTCCTCCATGGGCACAGATATGTCTGCCATTGGCTTGACAAACACTGAGAGCTTCTCCCATCGTGGTGACTTTGTCAGAACACCACCAGAACCTACACACTTGCCTGCACTCCAAGATGAGCCAAGTAGCCTCCAGCCTGTCAGCCCTAACCAGGGAAGTGGCAGGTGCACGTCTCATCCCTCGTGCTGGCTGCCTCCCCAGCCTGGCCAGGTACCCCGCATTCACAGAGCAGATCCTTGGGACTGAAAAGGCCCTGCTCAGAGCCCTGAAGACAAAGGTAACACACCAAAATCTGGACTCATTTTCCACCCCACCTTCATTGGCCAAACAGCTGCCAAGAAAAAAGGCCGTGTCTCCCGATACCTGGCAAACAAATGCAGTATTGCCCCACGAATGACTGTTTCTCTGAGGTGCCCACAAGTGTATCTGGGCAGAAGCTTTGAGAACAAGTTGAGGAGCAGCTGTCCTTCTATGGGACTGGAGCGATTCCTGACAGAATCTGGATGGCAGGAAGGAAGTAATGGTTCAGGCAGAGGAAGCAGCTGCTGAGACTACTAGGAAACCAAGAAACAGGAGAAGAAACACTTGAAGAAGGAAGAGAAACAGCTGGCTGTGCTTGCCCTCATGTCTTCAGAAAACAGCAGCAGTGCTCTGGAGGAGTGTGAGGAGACAGCTGAAAAAGCCAAAGCCCCAGGGGCTTCCTCGGGAGAATGGTGTGGAAGGCCACCCACCTGTCTGTCTCCAAACCCAAGAAAAAACCACCCTTTTCCAAGGAGGAGTTGGTCAGTAGTGACCTTGAGGATGCCACTGGCAGCACAAGGTGTCCCAGAGGAAGGAATCTTCACCCAAGGAGGAAGCAGTTAGTGATCCTGAAGAAGCAGGAAACAAGAACTTCTCCGGGAAAAAGCGGAAATTCTCTTCCAAGGAGAGGACAGTCAGCAGCAGGCCTGAAAAGGCTGCTGGCGGTGAGAGCAGCTCCAAGAAGAAGAAAAAGCTCCACGAAGCACCCTAGGAAGTTGAGAATGGACATTCCCTGTGAGGGGGCCATACCCCATGGTGACGTGTTCCACCCCATGTCCTATACCGCAATAAAAACAAATTCACACACAAAAAAGTCTCAAAGGAATTTTCTCTCACCTTGCAAAAGAGAAATATTAAACTAATTAGGATTATCTAATATATTAAATTATACAGGAAGCATTGTCAAATAATAAGTAATACTATACTTTAAGTTTCTTCTGTGGGTATATTATTGATATGAATATTCCAGAAATTGTATAAAATTCCTAGAAATCTAATATCTCTTTGTATATCAGTCCCAATTTCAGTTATTGTGTTTAAATGCTGTATGCCTGTATGCTGCAGAAATAACCAAATTTCCTTGTCACTGGGTCATTATTATAATGAAATCTCATCAGATGCTTGTATGCTGCAGAAATAACCAAATTTCCTTGTCACTGGCATCATTATTATAATGAAATCTCATCAGATTTTCACTATGGTCATTTTAAGTCTTGTCATTCACAAAACAGTTGGTTGTAATGCTCTAGTCGTTCCCTGAAAGCTTCTGCAAACACTATCATCCCTAAGTGTTTCATCTTCGAGGAGATTCATTTAAAGCATTGGTCCCTAACCTTTTTGGCACCAGGGACAAGATTCATGGAAGATGTGGGGGCAGGATGGAGTCAGGGAGGGGATGGTTTAGGGGTAATTCAAGCGTATTACATTCATCGTGTGGTCAAACTTCTCTGCTAATGATAATCTGTATTTGCAGTTGCTCCCCAGGGTTAGCATCACCACCTCAGATCATCAGTCATTACATTCTCATAAGGAGCTGCAACCTAGATCCCTCCCATGCTCAGTTTACAGTAGGGTTGGGGCTCCTATGAGAAGCTAATGCTGCTGCTGATCTGAAGGAGGCGGAGCTTATGCGGTGATGCGAGGGATGGGGAGCGGCTGTAAATACAGATGAAGCTTTGCTCACTTGCCCGCGGCTTGCCTCCTGCTGCACAGCCCAATTCCTAACAGGCTATAAATACCAGTACCAGTCCACAGCCCTGGCAGTTGGGGACCACAGATTTAAAGTCCTCTGAAAAGTACAAGTTTCTGATAACTTTAAAATTATACCATTAGACTGGGTAAGAATTTCCAGAATTCTGATGAATAAACTGATGAATCCACAGGTTCATGAAACAGGCAACCAAGATCAAGCAGAATCAGAATTAACCACATAGGACTCAATGAACTGATGAGGAAGAATTACAAGTTTTACAGCCTTTTTATTTGAAAATTTGCTGCTTCTTTAATGTTCTGTTTTCCAGATTAAAGGGAACCTTTTTCTTTTCTCTTAAGTTAACTATAGCTTACAGAAATTTGCCAAATTATACCTTTGTAAACAGAATTGAAACAATTACTTTTTATGTCTACATGATCCTTCCAGAATTCAAAAACTATTAGTACGTATTTTTAGTTTCATGGCAATATAGTTATTTGCCAAGTTCAATAAAAATTTGTTTTCTTTATAAAAGAACACAATTAGGAAACACTGGTTATATTGTCAACGCTTTGACTGGAATGTCATATTTGAGAATGTGTGTAGAACACCTAGCTTTAAGGGTTTACCAGCATTATGAAAAGAATGTCCAGGAACCTTAAAACATTTAGGGGATCTCAAAAAGAGAAGAATCACCCACATTTATAGATATTGTGGGCAAATTCTGATGGTGAGTCCTTGGCTTGGCTTCCTGGTCTCAAGAGACTTTTAAAAGTCTAATCTGGGTTACCTCATCAAAAGTTCCGGCAAGGCTGGCCTAAGAAGATCCTATATATGGTCAATCACTATTCTTGCTGCACTTATGTGAATAATCAGGCCAGTTTAAGGAGACTAGACTTATTTTACAAATGAATTAGTCTTGTTGTGATTATCTTTGGCAAAAATGGGGCAGCTATAGAAAGAAAACTTACGCTTCAGAAGAAAACCATAATATACCAGTTATTAGGTTGTAGCTTTGTTCACTGTTTTTGAGGTTTCTATTATTTATCTGTAGACAAGACTGGATCCTGAATTCCTCCAATATCTGGATGTGTCTTTCCAAACTCATGTTTTCAATTTTCTTTCACCTTCCTAATTTGGAATCACTAAGGACAAAGACTATTCTTTTCTTAAAGCCCTACAAGCTGGAGCAGGACTGCTTGATGTAAATTTCAGGAGACAACCCTCACACCTGATGTCTGGGTGGCTTGGGGAGTTCACTGGAACGCCCGATGCCATAACCAGAGACAGTCAAACCCCAAACCAGGAAAATATGCTTCAAGCTCTAGATATCTTGTCAACTAACTGCCCTCTGGACTCAGAGACCAAGTAGATAGTTTGTTCTAGCCATTAACCTTTAGGGTTTTCTTTTGTTTATTTTAGCTAGTTTGGTTTGCAGGGGCCTCGGCTAAGAAGCATGCTGCAATCTCTTGGTATATCCTCCCAACAGTCCTCATTGTAATCTCCTTGGTGCATTTTCTCAAGGGTCTTAAACGCCTGTTTGTTGCCGTCAACGATATACCAGATGGTCTCACTATGATTAGAGCAACAAAAGCAAGGTGAGCAACGACAGGAATATTTCTTCCACAAGCCCGACACTGTGACTTTTGAGTTCCATGCTAAGACAAAGACAACCCAGCTGTGAGGGCGACTGAGAACAGTGCTAGTACCATAGATTTTGATGAAATCTCTCAGTATAGGCTGAGAGTCTGGTCAAAAGGAGGAAATTGTCAAATAAAGTTCATGAAAGGCCATTGTTTTAGACTAAGCTTCTACATTAGACCCCAACAGACCAGACTCTACTGGAATGGAGTCAGTCATGCTAGGTGTAACATAATTAAACTTAAAAACAAGCCAGTTTTTAAAAAAACAAAAACAAAAAAACCCAGAAGATTCACAAAAACCAATTGAGAGGGGCCCAGTCAACCTGAGCCTGCATGATAAAGAAGTCCCCTGTGGTCTAACTCATAAAGGGAACTTTGAATGACCAATCCGCTTTTTGTTCCTTCTTTCTGCTTTCTTCAGTCTTTGCTGCCTATAAAGCCCACCCCTCTGCTCAGCTCTGCAGAACGCCTTTCTGTTTCACAAATGGAATGTCGCCCAATTCATGAATCACTAATAAAAGCCAATTAGATCTCAAAACTCAATTTCTTGAAATTTTGTTCTTTGACAGTACTATAGACTATATTATCTGGTGTCAGACGCAGGGCCCTAGGAGAATGGACCCTGTACACGAAACTCTGAGCAGATGAGCAGAGTGTGGTGTTGAAATGGAATGAAACTAGATTTATGTACATGGCAATGCGGTGTAAACAGGGAGGAAACCAGACCGAAGGAAGTGGGGTGGGAAGGGGGTTGGTGAAAGAGACAAGGAGGAGGTGTTCCAAAAACAGGATCCCATAAGGTGGCACAGGGTGGCCATGGGGCTGTGAGACTCCAGGGGCCTGGAGCACAGAGAGGAGTGGGGAGACCAAGACGGGGTTTCAGGTGGAAGTAGGATTTGGGTGAGGCGGTTATGTAAACAAGAATCAAACACACAGACGCTGGAGAAAAGTCTATGGAAGAAAACTATAAACAGTTCAAAGAAAAGAGCCTAGTGTTGCATAGCAGCCCGAGGCTTTGCGTGGCAGAGTTGCTGTGTGTTAGAGTGCAGAGCAGAGGGACCTAAGGGGAGGAATTTAGGGTATTTACTGTTCGAAATATGAACGTCACAGCAGGTGTTATGCCCAAGAAGAAAGTTCTTATTTAACGTAGTAAATTCAGCAAAAGCTGAGGGTTCTGATTACACCCTCAGCCACACTGCGTCTGGCCGCACCCATCTGTTGCTCCGGGGCCTGCAGAGTGCCTGCTGTGTTTCAGTGAGTGGCTTCCTGAGCCGGCCCCTCCATCTCGGGTAAGTCGAGGCAGTGAGAGTCACCTTAGGAAGTGCATGTTCGACCATCCAGTAGTACAAGGTCGGTTCTCTTCCCGGGAACATGCCCTTTTAAAGCCTGGCTCTATGCGTTTCACTTGAGTTTCTTAGATATTGACTCTCCTTCCACTGGTCTCTGTACTCCCAAGCCCATCCCCACGCCTGGCGCCTGGCGGGACCTTATACACATTGCATAGATAAATGAACAAATCAGCACAAGAATGGGAAATCAAGCTGTCTTTTAAGTCAACAGTTTCCTTCTAATTCTAAAATTATATTACTTTATAGCTAAGACATTTTTCCTTTGTAGACTATGTCAAAACTTTAATTACTAGAGACATGCACTTCTAATTTCTGCATATATTATAGAATTCTAGTACATTCAACAAGGATTTATTCTGTATATACTATCTTTCAGGCACACAGGAAAAATCAGTCCCAAAGAGCTATTTTTTAATAGTTTGATGAAAATATTAATGAAGAGCAAGAAATAGAGATTCAAGCATCAATTCTCCACTAACCTTCCCTGGAGGCCTCCAAATTCCACCTTCCTGCCCAGACCATTAGAAAACTTTGAAAATGAAAAAATATACTGTTCACATTTATTTCATAGTTAAATAAGAATGTTTAATTGACAGCAAATAAAATTCTAAAAAGATTGTGTTCAAACACTTGTAGGTAGCCCATATATATTCCCCAATTTTACTTAAACTTGAATGAATGATTCTTACAGTAAAGGGAATATTTCCATGACAAACTAAAATAAAAGTGACACTCATCTTACCGTGTAGAAAATGTAATTTCATTTGTTCCTTTTCGAAATTTTGAAGCTGTGAATTAAATAACACAAATTAAAAGCCTGCCATTTGTAATTTATCCAGGTTCCATTCAGCTATGAAGTCCCTTATCTATACAGCAGTAACTTCCAACCTGAGAAAAACACGGCAGTGTCAAATGATTATATTACAGCTAATTACGATAGCACTTTAAAAAATAGACTTTTCATTCATTTACCTTAGATTATTTTTGTTATTCAAATTTTATTAGTTTCTTGGGAAGATGTTATCACATGAAATTATATTATTTGAATTGTCATTTACATAATTGTCATTACTGATAATTGCTTGTTCTAGAATGAATTAATTTTGAAAACGAATGCGTGAGCAATGTATATTATGTTGTATTTTCTAACTTCTTGTATTGGTAAATATATATTAAGCATATTACCCAATTATAATTCCAATTATTAAAGAAACTATACTTGTTTTTCTAATGGGACAAGAGTCTTGTCATTTGTGTTGAGAATTCAGATGTTTAAAGAATGAATGTAAATGAATTTCTATTTGTTTTACAAATGAAGCAGCAGCACATTTTCTCATTGTGTTTCCTTTGCACATTGCTTCTTGATACAGAACACTCGAAATAAACTCTTATTTTCTGTAATTATTTGAATTATTTATGATCCCCAAGCCCTCTAACTGATGTTGTATTAGAAATGTAGAGGAATTATCCAAAGAACGAGAACAGCCAATGGAGCAGAGATAATGTAGTTTATTAATATTTATAGTCTTGATATTCTCCTCTCCTATAAAAATATTTAACCTATAACTGGGTTATTTCTGGATTCCATGTTAAACAAAATATATTTGGTCAATATTGAATGACAATCTCCAATGCATAAATAACTCAAAATCCAACCATGAAATAATTCTGCCAGAAGCTCAGACTCAGAGTCTGACCAGAGAGTCAGAATCGCATACAAATGAATGTCACTCCAGCCAAGTCAAACTCAGATCTTACAGACTTAGGAAGATTGATGTATCTATGGTCTGGGTTCATGGTCATTTTAAGAATACTAGCCAAGACTCCTAAGTTTGTGGTGATCAACTTGAGTGCATATTCAATCAACAATGCGTAGTTTGGTTTGCAGAATCTTAGAGAAAAGGATTTTAGGCTCTTTTGTGATGAAATCTGGTAAATACACAGGATGTAGAAAATGGTGTATGAAAAGTCAACTCTACTCAAGTTGGGACCAATTTAGATCTAAAACAGAGCCACTGAGGCCAGTTGCCACCATATACCTCTTAGGGATTATCAATATTTGGACCCATAGATAATTGGGTTTGCCTCAGAAAGAAGGCCAGCAGAGTTGGAAGACAAGAGGACTGTGGATAAAGAGAGAGATCAGAATGATTTCATGTGGTCCACCAGTTAGAGACTGAATTATGCCCTTTCACCAAATACATATACTGAAGCTATATCCCCCTGCACCTTAGAATGTGACTGTATTTGGAGATAGGACCTTTAAAGAGGTAATTAAGTTAAAATGAGGCAATTAGGGTGGGCCTTAACCCAGAATGACTGGTGTTCTTATAAGGAGAGGAAATTCAGGTACACGGGGAGATGCCAGGGAAGTGCACACAGAGGAAAGAGCACACAAGAACACAGTGAGAAGGCACCATCTACAAGCCAGGGAGAGAGGCCCCAGGAGAAACCAAACCTACTGACACCTTGGTCCTGGACTTCCAGCATCCAGAAATATGAGAAAATAAATGTCCATTGTTTAAGCCTTCCAGTGTATGGTATCGTGCTAGGGCAGCCCTAATAGACTAATTAATATACCATCTGAGTAGTTTTAAACTTTTATGCAACTTATTTGACTGACCATGTTTTATAGAATGTGGTATAATGTGATAGTAGAGTTTCTTCTCATATTTCATAAAGCTGGGTTCAGTATCTACTGTTCTAGAAATTAGAGAATTTAAACCTCTATTTTTCACTCTATTCGAGTGAATATTTTATTAGATTACTTCTTATGTTTCTGGAGTGATACATGTCTATAAGTGAGAGAGAGAACATTTCCCATATTAAGTGTATAATGTGAGAACAGTGGAACTGTGATGTTGGAAGTATTTAGTGGACCTCTTCAACATATGTCAGAGGCCTCAGTGGAAGTGCTCTCTGGGATGTCAAACAAATTACAGACATTTGTCCAAAGCCGAGGTCAGGGGATTTGGCTATCGCCTTAATTATTTATATATCTGTGTATTTTGTTTTAGCCCCGTTGACTATGAAAACCTTAGAAATGGAGTTCAGAGAGCCCAATCTGATCTATGGGAGGATGGAGACAGGCAACCCCATGAAACGAAAGAAAAAGAATATCTTATCTTCCTTTAGATTCAGAGTAATATGAGAAAGTCTACCCACATGTCAACAGAAGAAAATTACTATTCACTTAACGGTACCCGACTATCAAACTAAAGAAAACAATGATTAAGGATCAAATAGTGTCTATCTCAAGCCATATAGAACCACATAGGAAATCCAATAAAAAGTTAACCAGATTTTACACCGTCAGAAATACTAATTAACACTGGAAGTGATACCAATATGACCTAATTTAAAATTATACTAAACCTCATCTAGATCTAGACATAATTTCAAGTTCATACCTCCATTCTAACTCTAGTTTTTTATTTCCTTTTGTTTGTTTTTACTTTTTAAAAATTTTCTACAATAACTTAATAGGGAACCAACCAATTCTGACACTTGTACCCAGCTGAAGGGTTCAGATATGCTTGAAAAATAAACCAACGGTTCACAAAAGTTTGTAAATTATATGAATTCTGAATTTTAAAACAAATTTTAATACAAGTTGGACTGCAGTCTGAGATCACATTGTGAATGCATTGAAGGGCAATGCTAGAATTACTATTATATAGTCTTTTATAAAAAAGTGACAAAAGAAATAAGTGAAATCTAACTACACTTCAGTAGTTGTTCCAATTTCATGTTGATCCATCCTTGATTTTCTAAATATTCACCTTGAGTCTGTGCTCTTATCACGGTCTGTGCTGCTATGTAGAAGGTTGGAGCCTAATTAGGTGGGTCCTTGCTGAGGCCTTCAGATCTTACCTACTGAAACGGGAGAGTTTTTGCAGAGGGCGATGATATAAATAGATACATGTTTTGAAAAGGCAGCTGGAAACTGTGGAGAATGCACTGAAGTAGAGAAATATAAGCAAACCATCTCATCCTCTTTCAAAAATATTTTAAAAAATTGATAGATTCATTATCCTAAACATTTGTTGAGTAAGTATTAAAATACATCACAAAAGTGGTTGGTCTTGGTATTTAATGATAGTTCAGTGGTTTTTATTAAGAAAGAATAAAGGCAAACTTTTGCTAACAAACCAACACAGTTTTCTATTGTGCTGTTGGCATGGTACCGCATAACATAAAGGACTGAATATAAACTATATCCAACGATAGATGATGAGAACTTAAATAAGGGCAGAGGCAATGGACTTGAAAAGGGAAATGGGCATATGTTCTCTCTTTGCATTCATGAAGTCCACACACAGTGGAAAGTGTCTGGGACTGGCTCCTGCTTGTGAGATTTGAGTCTACAGGTCTACCTGGGATACCCTGGATGGGACACTAACCTCAAATTCCAGTTCCTCAAAATGATAAGAAGGCACAAAATCCTAATTTCTCTATTAGCTCTGAATATTCAGTGATTCTGTGATTTTTTTCTTAACTAAGAAAACACCATCTGATACAAAAAAATTAAAGAATTAGCCTCAATTCACATTAGAGGAAAAAAAATCATCTTTCTGCTAGTATTCAGCTACCCTTTTCAAATATCCTTTAACCTTGCTTGTAACAAGGTGCTAGAATAAGCTACTGATGCTGCACATAGACTATATGCAAAACTTCACTCATATTTTAAATAAATCAGAGGTAATTTTCCATCATAATTTGAATCTTAATGAGAAGATGCAATTTTATTCATGAAATTTCCTTTAATGATGGTTATTACCTATGCAAATGATCAAGGATAGATGCATAGCATTTGTGATTTACTGCACTTTTACAGATTGGACTGTCATTGAAGTTTTGTTCTTTTCTCAAATCCAGAAAGACAGTCTGTGTAAAGAGAGCTATTGTTCCTTGATAATTACTCAGCTGTTCTCTGTATAGTATTGCCTCTGAGCCATGTGGTTTAGCAATTTTTAATATTCTTTAAATAGGAACAGCAAATAAACACAGGTGGGAAACTTCTAAATATAAAATCTGTTCATTTGTACCTCAGAAGTGCATAGCACATTAATATTTCCATTTATTAAGTAACACAGATGAAAAATAAACACATTACTTTAAAGCTTTGTTCTAATAAGAAAATAATAAATTATTTTGCCCTTTTAGAGCCATGAGACAACTATCACCGTATAGCAACACTAAGTAATGCAAGAGTTAATGTGCTTCTCTCTTGGGTCAACGTAATCCAATAAATCCAATACCTGAGAGGGAGATGTAAAGTGAAGAGGCCATGCAATGCAGAGAGTGGGGCTGAAACCAGATTGGGAAAAGTAAAATTACCCCCTAATAATTTGCATGGAAAAGTTGTTGCCAGAAATAATAGTTTTTGGCTTTCATTCCCATTATGGACTGAATGTTTGTGTCCCTCCAAAATTCATATATATTGAAATGTAATCCCCAATGTGATGGTAATAGAGGGGAGGCCTCTGGGCGGTGATTAGGTCCTGAGGGTGGAGCCCTCACGAATGGGATTAGTGCCCTTACAAGAGGAGGCCTGGGAGCTAGTTCTCCCTCTCTCTGCCATGTGAAGATAAAACAAGAAGTCGACTGTCTACAACCCGGAAGAGGGTCCTCACCAGAACCCAATCATACTGGCACCCTGATCTCAGACCCTGAGCCTCCAGAAATGTGAGAAATAAGTTTCTGTTGTTTATAAGCCACCTAGTTTATGGTAGGCAGCGTAAACTAAGACACAGCCTATAAAACTAGTTTGTGGCTTTTTATGATGCTGTCAAAGAAAAAGCAGAGCTGAGCAGTAGTTAAAGCAGTAAAAACAGATTTTATTCAGTACTATCTCAACAGGGGAAAAGAGACCTCAGCGTAGAACTGGGCAAGTGGGCACTGTTAGCCAGCAGCAAGGTGGGGTCAAGATGGAAAATCACTGCCAGGAAACATCGGGGGTGAGGGGGAATCTGGCTAAACCAACATAACAAGAGTCTTGCTGAAGACAGGCCAGGCTGATCAGATAGCACCTGGGGGATGGTGGAGGATGAGGACCCCAGTTAGATATCAAGGGTGATTGGATATAAGGGGTAGGGGTTCTTGCTAAAGTGACTTAGCAGGGTTCTCGCTAAAACTAGATTTTACAAGGATGTGCACAGATGGGCCTAGGAGAAGGGTCAGGAGTTTGACTAAAGTTTGGTTAGGCAAAGAATCTTCCCTTTGAACAATATAAGTCCATTTAAACCCCACCCTCAATATCTGATCCCCCTGGATATCTGATCAGGTTCCTCATCCTTCACCACAGCTCAGGGGAGGTCTGATTACCTGGCCTAACCCAGCAAGAATCCTCTTAGGCGGGTTTCATAATCCCCCTCACTCCTGAGGTTGCCTTTTAGCCTTTTTCTATCCACTGAGCCCCACCCTGCTGCTTGGCTATAAATTCCCACTTGCCCGTGCTGTATTCGGAGTTAAGCCCAATGTCTTCACCACGGCACAATACCGTTGCCATGGTCCCTGTACCTATTATGATAGTCCTGAATAAAATCTTCCTTACTGAGCATTAGCAAGCATGATTGAATAATTTTTTTCTTTAACATTAGTAAGATAATTTGTCTGAGAAACTTGTTTCAGATGGGAAGAATGGCCTTTTTCAATTCACTTATAAATTTGTGGAAAAATTAAGACATGACAACCTCAACATGAGGGCAGAGTGAGGATTTGGAGGTTATAAGCACTTTCAATTTTGATTCATAACCATTTAAAAACTAAATAAATATGAATGTGATTTACAAAGAGGAAACTATAGCCTATTAAGTACTTTCTGCATGTGAGAGTAACTAGATATGCAATGACTGTTCTCATGCTAATTTGCAGTTTTTAATGGCTTCTTCTCCTCATAGTTTTAAAAGAGTTTGTAATGATCAGTTCTGAGTCTTTGGGCCCAAACTTATGCCTAAGGAAACTCACCCAAGCACTAAGAAAATAAATGTCAGCAGACTGTATCATATATCACAGAGGAAAGAACTGTATTATATTTAGATTTTCAAATTTTACTCCACCAGAATTTTAAAAAAGGATGTTTCCTAGGTCACCAGCAGGTACCAGTTGGTCCTCATGATCATTAGCCATGGGAATGAGGGTTGACCTCCAGTACTGAAACAAGGTGACCCTGTGTGAAATGCAAATGCTAGCTGGATGCCTTCTAAACCCAGATGTCACTGGGGATGGACGGAAGCCATCATCTCTCACTGACCATGGACCACTTTATCCCACTGTCGAGAGAGGTAGGGGTCTTCCCAAGAGGACACCTCATCATGTAGGAAAAGATCAGACAAATCTCCATGGGGTACAGATTTGATTTGAAGAGTTGGCAGACTCTTGCCTTTACTCTGATTTCTGTTGAATAGCAGGTCCTCAACCCTAGAGAGTTCCACAGCTTTTTATGGACCCTACCCCTAACCCACCAGGCCAGTCCAACCTACACATTCTCCATGAACCTATCAGTTTAGAAAGGCAAACCACACACACGCCCACACAGAAGCACCGGTGATCATGGCAGCTTCCCTGCAACTTTCCTCATTGGCCCCTGACTTCTCCTTATTTTCACCCAGTATATACTGGAAATAGCATGGGCTTTGGTGCCAAGTAGACCTTGGTTCAAATCCACAACAGTATTCCTTAGCCATGCAACCTAAGATAAGTCATCCTCAGGGTTCATGTCTCTCATCTGTAACGTTGGGGATGATCTACAACCATGTTAGCTACCATATGCAAAGAACCTAGCATTGCACCCAGTATATAGACACTAGTACCACAGTGCTTGGCTTCTACCTTTCAGCTCTGTGATTCCTACCTTAATTATCTGTCACTGGCCCCAGGATTTGGTTGTTTGGATATATCTTTCCTATATTTAAAATTAAGCATCCTTGGGTAAATTTTGATTAAATACAAGTCCCTTCTGTACTTAAAATTTTCCCAATGAACTCTAGGTCACCATGGTTTGTCTGTTCATATTTGTTTGGTCAATATTCTTTGCTATAACCCCAAGGAACCAAACTCCTACCCCAGCCACCTGGCTAGTAAAAAGTATCCTTGACAAAAACAATGAAGTTCAAAAGTAAATTTAAGTAATGCAAAAATCACCCAAAATAGTAATCTTTAATTAAAAATTTAAATCTCTGAATGCATTTAACAGGACTTCTCTCAGCTCCATGCAACTTCTAGGAACTATAAACAAAACCAATCAAATTTCATTTGTTTTGATGATACCTTATACCTAAGACTGCTGCATTCACTGTCTTTCTCTCTGTAGTTTTACTCTCACTTTATGGGATTAACTTTACACTTTATAATACTCAGTGGGTTATTCCCTCTTGGATATTTTACTTTGCCAAAAATTCAGGTAACCTGCTAGCATAGGGAGAGTAGCATTTTGGTTAGGATTTCTGTGGAACAGTTATCTGAGACTCAAATAAAAACTCAGAGAAATTTTGCATTTATTAATACAATTAAGTGTAATATACAAAAACTATACTGTTGAACATGATCTTAAAAATGTAACACCCAGTTATAATTTGGTACCCTTTTCACTAGTACTTAATTGTTCTGATTTTTCATTCTAACTCTATATTTCTGTAAAGAAGTTACTAGACATTTTTTAAATACATAGCTCCTCCTGAGGGAGAAAAGAAAAATAAAAGCACACATTAATGAAAATAAGTATACTATCTCTAGTCAAGCTAAATTGTCTGCTGTCCCCTGGCATACCAGTCTAGCATGGGAATAGCCAAAATGCAAAATAAGAAAGCCCATCTACATAGGTAAGCACCCACACCTGATATCCCAAGACTCTAACCCTGGGCAGGTGCCTCCTGACCTCTGACTCTTTGCTGCCTCCCTGCACTGCCTACCCTCCATGCCAGCTGTACTTTGGGCAAGAAACTGCTGTGTGGGGTGCTGATGAGACAGAGCTTCCTCGTGCTCCACTCTCCTCCCTATCTGCCCCAACACAGATTCCCTCCACTCATCCTTCACAAGATGTCCCTTCTATTGGGGGATCCAGTGACATGTGCAACTTGCAACGTGCAAAGTGCAGTTCTGTTCCTGCCTCCCCTGCCCAAGTTTAACCCAAGACCAACATTTTCTTCCTGGTGCTAAATATACTGTTTATATGACAGATTTCTATTTAGTACCTGGGCTTGGGGACCTCTAGAGCCTTCTTTGGGGAATAAAATGGATAAGATAAAGTAGAATATGCATGTTTTGCCAGTTTGTGCTTTCAGAGCTCATGATGCCAAACATGGAAATGAAACTGCCTATGTTAAAATATGTAAGGCCATAAGACAGGAGCTGTGATAAAAGTCTGATTTCTACAGAAGTGTAGACATAGCTAAAAGTGAAGCCACTATTGTTCCCTATCTTGCCTATTGCTGTAATTGTTTAAATGTCACAGAGCCTTGACAGGGGCAAGATTCATGACTTCCCCAATAGCTTCTATAGATAACATCACTATTGTAAAACCTAGGAATGGCCTTTGAGATATCTTCCAGACTCCGCACTGGGGGAACCAACGGATGTCAACCAGGCCAGGGACCACACATGGGCACAGATCCAACAAGTCTTGCCACCCCCTTCCCAGGAATGCACGTCTACCAAGAAGACAATTTCTGTTTCCCAACCCTGTGAGTTCATCTCTAGCCAATCAGCTGACCCAATTCCCTAGCCCTTTGTTCGTCAAACCAACTTTAAAAATCTTAAGCCCAAAATTCTCCCATCTCCACCCTTGGAGCCATGTGATATTAACTCTTTCTATGCTGCAACTCCTGCTGACTCAGTGTATTGCCTCTGTCTGGGCAGAGGACAAGGGATCCAGTTGGGCAGTAACAGAAACTATGTCGAACTGAAAAGTCCTTAGAAGCTAGGACCCCACCAAGGAAAAGAAAGAAAGCAGAACACCTACCATGTATCTATGAGTGAAAAGTACACTGGCAGGGGTAAGAAGGGAAGGGGTTTTCTCCTTTTTAGTCTTTGCTGAGACAGTCTTTGAGGGGCTGGGTGGGAGGTGGAGGGAAATCTTCATATCCTAACTCCCAAAGGGCTATGGGAACTGGGTGTGATAAAATCGCACAAGATTCTATTACTACAAGCCAGGAGGCACTTGTCTGCTAACCCAGAATCTCCAACCCTGTGGCTGCTGAAGTGATCCCCTAACTAAAACCAAGGAACAGAGTTGGGGCAGGCCTGGTACCGCGTGCCCATTGCGTCCCAGGCCCCTGGGGAAGTGGGGGCGAGAGTCTTCCCATAATCAAAAAATGGTTTATGGCCACTCTTCCTTCTTGCTTCCTCCCCTGGCACTTCCACGAAGACACGCCTGTTCCAGCAAGTGTTAACAGCAAGTGTTAACAGCAAGTGTTACAGCTAGTGTTACAGCTAGTGTTACAACCAGTGTTACAGCAATTGACCGGGGAAAGAACCGAGCAGCTACCGCTGGCCGGTTCAGAGGGGCATGCCACCAAATTCTGAGCACCACTTCCTTGTTCTCCTCCAGTTTTATACCCTTGGTGGGATTCAAAAAGCATCCAATCAGCAACAAGCTTTAACATCCAATCAGCTACAAGCTTTAACATCCAATGAGCAGTGGGATTCAAAAAGTATCTAATCAACAGTGAGTTCAGCCATGGGGCCCCGGGGTGGGGGTTTTCCCCGGCCTCATGTCTGTTTCTTCCGTCCCCACAGAGCCCACCAGCGTGGCACGTGCACCAGAGCGCATGGAGGGTTTCGGATTTATTTTGTAAAGAAACGAAGGAGCCTGTGCGTGGACTTGGATGCAGGAGGGTGCCAAGGGCTCCCTGTGGCCCTGAGCTCAGGCACAGCCTACCTCTCCTCAGATGCCCTGTGGCTTCCTCCTCTCACTCCGCACCTCTCCCCCAGTCGTCCTAAATCCTGCTGCAACACGTGGTGCTTTCCGTGAAACTACAAAATTATCATGTGCTTTCATCATGGGAGGACATTTTAACAAAAATAACAACAACACAAAAAAACCATTAAATTACATCTTCCTTCGAGTTATTTGAAGATTTAGGGGCTACATGTTGAAGAATGCTGTATTGTTATCCATACATTTTTCTTGCTGTTAAAAATCACAATTAAGGTAAAATAGTCATAAGATATTCCAAGCTATATTTTCGTCTTCCAGGAGGGTCATGCTATTGCCCTGAAATCATTACCTATGCTTTTATATGTATTGATTTTGAAATGTTCCTGTTGACCATTAGCAGTCACAGAAATGTGGAAGACTTCCATTTTTCACCAAGAGAGTGCCTCGTCCATGTACTGAAATATTTGATTAGCCTCATATGATTTGTTCCTTTCACAGGCCTGCTGAGTATCACCCAGTTTCTAGAGGAGGTTGTAAATTGATATTTTGATTACATACTCTTGTACTTTTCCAGCCCTGTGCAGTTTGGGCTGCAGCTTGGCTTGGTAATGCTGTGGTTCTTTCCATAAAATCAGCATTTGCTCTTTGCTGTCCTAAAAAATAGCAGCAACCTTTTGCATTTAGTATTCGATAAATATTAGCTAATGGTGCTAAGGCCTATAACTGGGCAGGCTGTCTGAGTTTCTTTTTATAAATGATGATGTTTCACTTTTATATTTAGACATTACAGAAGAGCACAGGTAATGATGTTAAATATTTGAGTAAACCATTACCCTATTTTTAAAGTCTAAGGAAGTTTTCTCAGATTCTAGTAATACAAGTCTATATACTTTTGTGTTTAGTTGTAAAAAAAAAAAAGAAAAGAAAAGAAACGAAAAGAAACGGAGTGGCAGAGAAATTGTTACCAGGTAATGGAGATAAAAAGGGATAATTGAGGAAGTACTCGAAGGGCTTTGTCTAATAAGGTTAGAGTAATTTAGGAGTCATACATATTAAAAGTGGATTTTCTTTAGAAGAAAAAAAAAACAGGAATGGCACAACAAAATAATTGGAGTTGAAATTTCCCATCTACCTACACAGCCTTTCCCCTTGTAGCCACATGTGTGCTTCCTGCCTGTCAGGACACGCTGAGCTCGCACCACCCCCACACAGGCCCTGGGAGAAGATGAAGAAACACCTCCCCTCACAGCCAGACCTTCCAATGCAATCCTCTGTGGAGCTACCTTCCTTCCTGCCTCTCCTGGCAGCTTACAATGTAGGCTTTTTAAAAGCCCAACAACAATACTATGAAATTGATATTAATCACATTTATAGGTAAGAAAACAGGTTCAGAAAGGTTGTAAATTGCCCAAGGAAGGATATGCATCTTTTCCATGCCCTGCCTTATAGGACTGGAACATTCTCCCACTGATACCTGACACTGTGGGTAGTGGGTAAGACTGAGGCTGGACTCAGATCTGGGTTTGAATCCTAAATCCACAAATTGCAGAGATATGCCTTTAGGTAAGTTATGAATCTCCTTAAAGAAAAGTTCCCTTCGCTGTAAAATGGAGATAGTATCCTCCTTAATGTCTACTTTAAGGGATTAAATAAGATGACCCTACAAAAGTGCCTAGCAAAATGCTTAACAGAGTAAGCACTCAATAAATATTTGTTGTTATTACTATATCATTATTATTTTAAAATTATCTGGTTTCTCCCTCTGTTTTAACTATGTGGTTCTCAATACTGCCCTGGCACCTTGGAGTCTGAATTCTAACAAACTCAATGCCTCATACGATGTGTATAATCAATAATTCTCCATTGATTGATCTGACCAACACCTGGTCCTCTAGCATATGAAAAGATGGAGCTACAACAAGGGCAACTCACTTTGCACTGCTCCCTCTCTCTAGGTACAATAAATACCTTGAGAATTATTCCACATAAAACAATAAAAGGACTCTGAAAGTTACGAAGACAAAAGGCAGCCTGATTAGGAAGGTCAATAACTTGGTGAGTTCCCTGAGTTTCCTTTTGCTACACCATCTACCCTCCAAACTGGGTTTGAGACAGTCCTGTAGCCCAGAACCACCAACAGTCATAGAAGAATGAAGGAAGGAAGGGAGGAAGGGAGGGAGGGAGGAAAGGAAAAGAAGGAGGGAAGGAAAAAGAAAAAAAAAGAGCAGCTTTTTCTGGCCAAACGGCTGGGAAAGGAGAAGCCCAACTAGGAACAGCTCATGCAAAACCCCAACCTCCACCTCACAACCGGAGCCGCTGTGCACTGTCTGGTCCACCAGCAATGCAACAGTAAAACCCAGGACCATCCCAGCCCCCATCTACAAGCATATGGGACATGACAGGTGGTCCCATCCACCCACAGTGGCAGCTAAAGAAACCCTGTGGCCCCCTGCTCTCCACCCAGTGGCACAGGGACATGCAGACCCAGCAGCTTCAGCCCCAATCCCAGAAGGTCACCTGCTGACAGCAGGCAGCCCAGGAAAGTGCCTTCTTCTCCTGCAGCAGAGGTCGAGGAGGAGCCCCGGCAGCACCCACAGCACAGGGAAGAAGGAACAGCACTGTAAGGTCTCTGAAGACTAAATTGCCACTGGGATACTAAAGTAGGCCAGACTTACTTGCTAAATCCCCAAAAGGGAAAATTACTGCTAAAAGAAGTAATAACTAGAATACTTTCCTAACATCATAACCAAAACATTTAGGATAAAATTAAAAATCACTCACCAGAAGGAGAACCAGGAAAATCACAGTCTGAATGGGAAAAGACAACCAAGGCAAGTCTGTCCCAGCCTGAGTCAGACACTAGAGACATCCGACAAGGGTTCTAAAACAGTTGTCATAAACTCTTGATAATTGATTACAAATTCCCTTAGAAATTTGTAAAAGAAATTTAGAAATATAAATTTTTAACAATGAAATGGAAGCTGTGAAAAAGAACCAAATGGAAATTATAGAACTGAAAAATACAATAGCCAAAATTTCTTAAAGTCCTACTGGTAGAATGGGATGACAGCAAACTGAAAGACAAATCAATGGAATTTATTCAATCTGGACAGGAGATGGATTATAGACTTAAGGATCTGTGGAACAAACACAAAATATCTAGCTTTTATATCATCAAAGTTCCAGAAGAAAAGAAGAAAAAATGTGGTAATAAAAAAGGATTTCAAGAAATAATGGCTGAAGACTTCCCAAATTTGGTGAAAGATACAAACCTACAGATTCAAGAAGCTGATCAAATCCGAAGTAAGATATGCCCAAAGAAACTCACCTCAACACCCATCATTATTAAACTTCTGAAAACTAACGATAGAAAAAAACTTCTGAAAAATAAAGATAGAAAAAAAATCTTCAGAACAGTTACAGAGAAATGACACATCACCTATACAGGGACATCGATTAGAATGCTAACACGTTTTTTCCTTGGAGGAAACCAAAAGGAAGTGGTATAACATTTTTTAAGTGCTGAAGGGAAAGAAGTATCAAATTCTACCTGCAGTGAAAAAAATCCTTCCAAAAAGAAAGAACACAGTGGATAAAAATAGAAGTAAATGTAATAGACTATCCTTCAGTTCATGAGTTTCCTTGCTCACATTTTAAGTTGAAGCAAAAATTAGAACATGATGTGCTATTCAATGTAAATAAAAGAAATCTGAAGACAATATTTGAAAGGTTGCATGGTCAAGGGACATAAATGGAAATACAGTTTCTATATATACTAGAAGTAGTTAAATTCGACACCAGTAGGCTTGATAAGTTACACATGTCGATGGTAATATCTACAGCAATGACTAAGATAACTGTACAATGCAATGTAGTAAAACATTATAAATAAATAAAAATTGAACTCTAAAAAATATTCAAGTAACCCACAGGAAGATGAGAAAAAAGAAATAGAAGAAACAGAGAACACAAACAGAAAACACATAAATGCAGGAGAAAAATGCAGACTCGACCCCTTATAACTATTAAAGAATTATGCTCTAATTACACCAATTAAAAGACAGAGCATGGCAGAGCAACTTTTAAAATATCAATTATGCTGTCTCCAAAAGACTCACTTCATACATAACATGGGTAGGTTAAAAGTAAAAGGATGGAAAAACATATAAACATTATTTAAAAAAAAAAAAAAAGCAGAAGTGGCTATATCAATATCAGTGAAAAGAGACTTTAGAGCAAAGACATTTACTAAGGACAAAGATGACCATTACATAATGATGAAAGGATCGGTCTACCAGGAAGGCACAGCAATTCTAAATGTGCATACACAAAATAACAGACATTCAAATTATATAAAACAAAAGTAATATAGCTGAAAAGAGAAATAGACAAATCCATAATTAGCAAATTTGGGGACTACAACACTCTAGGCAACCAACAGAACTACAAGATACAAGACAAAAAATCAGGCAGGATACAGAAAGATTTAACAACACCGTTAACTAATAGCATCTAATTGACAATTATTGAGCATTCTACTCAACAACTATAGAATATGCATTCTTTTCAAAAGCTTATGAAACATTCACCAAGAAAGATAATATCCTGGGACATGAAATAAAACTGAACAAATTTTTTAAAAATGGAAATCATACAGAGTGTGTTCTCTGGCCATATTATAGAATCAAACTAGAAATCAATAAGAGAAAGGCAAATGAAAAATATCCAAACACTTGGAAAATAACACGCTTTAAACATTCCATAGGCCAAAGATAAAATCTCAAAGGAAATAAAAAATACATAGAGCTGAATGGAAATGAAATCACAACATATCAAAATTTGTGGGATGAAGTAAAACAGTGATGAGATGGCAATTTATGGCATTAAATATTTACATTACATGAGATGAAAGATCTCAAATCAATAGTCAAAGTTCTTACTTTATTTTTTTTTTTTTTTTTTTTTTTTTTTTTTTTTTTTTTTTTTAGAGACGGGGTCTCGCTCTTGGTCAGGCTGGTTTTGAACTCCTGACCTTGAGCTATCCACCCGCCTCGGCCTCCCAGAGTGCTAGGATTACAGGCGTGAGCCACCGCGCCCGGCCCAAAGTTCTTACTTTAAAAACTAGAAAGAGAAGAGTAAAATATACCCAAAGCAAGCAAAGAAAAGGAAATAATAAAGAGCAGAAATGAATGAAATTTAAAATGGGAAAACAATATGAAAATTAATAAATCAAAAGGCTGGTTCTTCTAAAAACACAATAACATTGATAAATCTCTTGCAAGATTGACAAAAGCAAAAAGAGAAGACTTAAATCACTAATATCAAGAACAAAACTAGAGCTATAAAAACATATCCTGCAGCTAAGATAATAAAGAAGTGCTGTAACTTTGCACTTTTCAATGTGACAACTAGAAACGGAGCAATTCTTCAAAAACCACAAACTACCAAAATTCAGTCAAAATGAAAGAGAGAACCTGACGTACTACTCAGGCATCAAAAGAAATGAAATGATGTCTTTTGCAGTAATTTGGATGAAACTGGATACCATTATCCTAAGTGAAGTATCTTAAGGATGGAAAACAAACACCATGTGTACTCTCTAGTAATTTGGAACTAATCGATGGGCACATATGGGCACAGAGAGAAGTAAAAGTCACTGGAAATCAAGAATTGGTGACAGGGGAAAAGGGGAGGGATGAAAAACCTACCTAACAGGTACAGTGAGCACTATTCAGGTGATGGGCACACTAATAGTCCTGACTTGAGCATTATAAAAGCTATCCATGTAACAAAAACATTTGTACCCCTTTAATATTTTGAAATTAAAAATATATAACCTGAAGGACCCCACAACTATTAAAGAAATTAAATTTGGAATTGATAACTTCAGAAAAAGAAATCTTAAAGCTCAGGTAATTACACTGGAGATTTTTAGCAATCATTCAAAGAATTAACACTGATTTCACACAGTATTTTCCAGAAATAGAAGAGGAAGGAACACTTACCTAATTTTTATAAAGCCAGTATTGATGATGCCAAGATCAGGCAAAGACAACAGAAAGGAAGAAGGGGATGGGGGTATCTTATAAACTTAAAAGCAATAATTCTCAAAAAAATTTTACCAAGTTGAATCCAACAGTGCATAAAAAGAATAATATACTACAACCAAGGAGGATTTATTCTAAGTATATAATAGTTAATAATCAAACTATGTGATTTACCATAGCAACATGCTAATGAAGAAATATAATATGATTATATCAATTGACACATTGAAAATATTAGACAAAACTCAACACGTGCTCATGATAAAAACTCTCAGAAAAATAGGAAATAGAGGGTAAATTCCTCAACCTCATAAAAAACATGTACAAAAACCTATAGATAATATGTTAACAACGAAAGATTGAATGCTTTTTCTCTGAAACTTGTAAAAGACAAGGATGTCTTCTCTTACACTTTTGTTCAAGTAGTATTGGAAGTTTAGCCACTGCTCTAAGGCAAGGGAAAAAAAGACATATAGATTGGGAAAAAAAGAAATAAAACTGATCTACCATTTGATCCAGCAATCCCATTACTGGGCATCTACCCAAAAG
>VBSM01001124.1:6524876-6556596 GCA_008086735.1 Cheirogaleus medius
AATAAAATGTGGTATATGTATACCATGGAGTACTATTCAGTTATAAGAAACAATAGTGATATACACCTCTTGTATTATCCTGAGTAGAGCTGGAGCCCATTCTACTAAGTGAAGTATCCCAAGAATGGAAAAATAAGCACCACATATAGTCACCAGCAAATTGGTATTAACTGATCAACACCTAAGTGCACATATAGGAACAACATTCATCGGGCGTCGGGCAGATGGGAGGGGGAGGAGGGGATGGGTAAATACATGCATAATGAGTACGATGCGCACTGTCAGGGGGATGGACATGCTTGAAGCTCTGACGGGGTTGGGAGGAGGCAATGGCAATATATGTAACCTAAGCATTTGTACCCCTATATGCTGAAATAAAATAAAAATTAAAATTAAAAAAAAACTGTCTTTGTAGATAACATACTTGGCTACACAGAAAATCCCAAATAATCTATAAAATGACTCCTAAAATTAATAAATAATCTCAGTAATATCATAGAATACATTATCAAAACACAAAAATTAATTCCATTCTATATAATGACAATGAACAAGTGGAAACAAAAATCAAAAATACAATGTCATTTAGAATTGCTTCAAAGGAAATGAAATGCGTAAGTATAAATTTAACAAGCCATGGACAGGATCTGTATGCTGAGAATTATAAAATGCTGATGAAAGAAATCAAAGAAGAATTAAACATTTGGAAAGACAAGCCATGTTCTTGGATTGGAAGGCTCAACATTGTAAAGATATCAAATCTCTCTAAATTGATCTATAGGTTTAATGCAATTCCTATGCAAATATCAACAAGCTGTTTTGTAGACATGGAAAAACTTCTTTTAAAATCTATATAAAAAGGGAAAGGACCTAGAACAGAGGAAGCAATTTTTAGAAAGCAGAATAAAGTGGGAGGAATCTCTCTTCCCAGTGTTAAGACTCACTGTACAGCAATTAAGACAGTGTGGTATTGGTGAGTGGTTAGACACATAGGTCAATGGAAAGAACAGAGAACCCAAGAGTAGACCAACACAAATATGCCCAATTAACAATGGAACAAAAGCAATTCATTGAAGGAAGTATAGTCTTTACAATATATGATGCTAGAGCAATAGGACATCCATAATCATAACAAAACAAAATCTCACACCTTATACAAAAAAAAAAAAACTTAAAATAGATCATGGACTTAAATGTAAAATAAAACTATAAAACTTCTAGAAAAGAACATAGGAGAAAGTCTTCAGATCCTACAACCAGGGAAAGAATTCTTTAATGTGACACCAAAAGCTTAGCCCATTAAACGAAAATGTTGTAAATTGGATCTCACCAAAGTTAAAAATGTTTGCTCCCTGAAAGACCCTTTTAAGAGGATGAAAAGGCAAATTACAGATGGGGAGAAAACATTTGCAGTCACATATCAAACAGAGGACTGGCATCTAAAAAATATAAAAAATTCTTGATGCTCAAAGTTAGAAAAACAAACAATCCAATACGAAAATGGGCATTCCTTATTAATCTCAATGAAGAAAGAAAAAGAGAGAAGAGAAGAGAAGGAGGGAAGGAAAGAGAGGGAGGGAGGGAGGAAGGAAGAAAAGAAAAGAGAGAGAGGGAGGAAAGAAAGAAAGGGAAGGAGGGAGGGAGGAAAGAAAGAAAATGGGCAAAAGACGTGGATAGACATTTCACCAAAGAGAATATACATAAGGTAAATAAAGATATGGAAACATGTTCAACATCATTAGCCATTAGTAAAATGTGAATTAAAACCATACTGAGATATCACTACTTACTTATCAGAACTGCTAAAACAAACAAACAAAAAAGTGATAATACCAAAGGCTGACAAAGACGTGGAGAAACTAGATCACTCATAGGATTTCAGTCACTCTGAAAAATAATTCGCCAGTTCCTTTAAAACTAAAAAATGGACTTATACAACTTAGCATATATCCCAGACAAAAGAAAACTTATTTTCATGCATAAATGTGTGCAGTAATATCCATAGCAGATTTATTCATAATAGTCCCAAAATGGAAACTACCCAGCTGCCCTTTGTTGAGTAAACTGAGGTATATTTATACTACAGAATACTATTTAGCCATAAAAAGGAGCAAACTATTGATTGATGCAACAACTTGGATGAACCTCACAACATTATGCTGGAGAAAAAGAAACAATGAGAAATGGATACATACTGCATGATTCCATTTATAAAACATTCATAAAATACCATAAAGATACAGATAGAGAACACATCAGTGGTTGCCAGTGGTTAGGAATGCCATGAAGGGGGCAGGTCTGGCCATAAGGAGTAGAGTGACGGGGTCTTGTAGTGATGGCACAGTTGTGCATCTTGTTTGTGGCGGGGGTCACCTGAAGCTACATACATGATCAAATTGCATAGAGCTACACAAACACACACACACAAATACAAACGTGTACGTGTATACCTGGTGAAGTTTGAAAAACCTCTATGTTGTGGAATGACAGACAATGGAAACTTGAAAGGGTGAGGGGTGGGGGGTGAATGATGGGAAGTTGAGTGGTGGGTACAATGTGTTTTGCGCCAGTGATGGATGCACGGAAGGCCCTGACTTCATAATAATGCAATATATCAACTTAGCAAAAGTATACTTGTACCCCGTAAATATTAATATATACAAATAAAAAACAAATGGAAACAAAAGATGAGTAAGCTCTAGAGGTCTGCTGTCCAACATTATATCTAGAATCAACAATACTATATTGTACACTTAAAATCTGTTAAGAAGGTAGATCTTGTGTCCTAACCAAAATAAATAAAATAAAATAAAATTTAAATAATTGAAAAACTCTATGGATTGTACCCATATCAGTTTCCTGGTTTTGGTAGTCTACTATAGTTATGCAAGATGCTGCCACTGGGAGAGACTGGATAAAAGGTGTTAGAACCTTCTCGTACCTTCTTTTGCACCTTCCTGTGAATCTATAATTTTTTTCTTAAAGTGAAACTGCAGGCCTGAAGATTGTGAGAACTGGCACTATGGGTTTTATGCACTTAAATTCTGAATAATGTAGCTGAAACCAAGCGTCTCTTAATATTGTTACCTAATGAAGAACACTTCAAATAAAAAGGAAAGCTGTTCAGCCATCCACTGAACATTGAAAAAAATCCTTAATTTGGTAGTATTACTTCTGATCATTGTTCATTATTTCCTCTGAGGAACAAGATATGAACCTGAGATCTTTTGTTGATAAATAACTTCACAGCTTCCCTTTTTTTTCTTTGGGGAAAAACTATTGCAAGAGCCAGAGAAAAATTGTGGGCTCTGACCCACCTCATGATTATAGCTATTAACCACCACGGGTAACTTACCAAAGGACCACAAACAGCAGATGAGAGAGTTTTTACCTACAGGAGTATAGTATGGCTGTGAGGGTCTCTTCTGCATGTGGGAGCAGGTCTCTGACATACTGGTGACCTCTCTGAGAGAGCCTCTTGTGCCCCAGTGAAATAGGAAGCCATACCTGACTTCTGCTTTAACCAAGCGGAAGACCTTTTAACTTCCTCTCCTTAATTTATCTCCAGTGAAGTTCTTATTTTTACTAAAATTCAGGATTAGGGTAAATATTGTCCAAATACCCTTCTTTGGTAGGAGTGAAGAGGGAGTTATACAGAAAAACCTAGTCAGTGAATGCTATGGACTGAATTGTATGCCCCAAAATTCACTGTTGAAATCCTAATCCCCAATGTGACTGTATTTGGTGATAGGCTTTTAGAAGCTGATTAAGGTTAAATGAAGTCATAGGGTGGGGCTTTAATCCAACAGGATTGGTGTATTTTTTTGTAAGAAGAAAAAGAGAGATTTCTCTCTCAGCACACACAAAGAAGAGATCACAGAGCTCACGGAGAGAAGGTGGCCACCTACAAGCTTAGAATGAAGCCTACCTTGCAGGCACATTGATCTTGGACTTCCAGCCTCCAGAACTGTGAGAAAATAAACTCCTGTCATTTAAGCCACCAGTCTATGATATTTTGTTATGCAGCCCAAGAAGACTGATACAAGGAGGTTCCATGGTATCAAGACTGGAGAAAAGAGTCCCTCCCTGGAGGATACATAGATAGATACTCAGACTGCCAAAATGTGGGTGTTGAAATGAGCCAAGGAAGAAGATGGTGCTTAATAAGTCAAAGAGGATTCATCAAAGGCCAGCAGCAGGTATTAAATGCTAGGATGTGATGTCAATGATTTGGGAGCAAACTCAGTAGGTCAGGTATAAGTGGGGTTGGCTCTAGCCAAGGGGCTCACTTAGAAGGACTGAGTGCAGGCGGCTAGGATTAGAATGGGCAACTCCTTCAGGCAGTATTTTCTGTGTTTTACAGACACAACACTCTCTGGGGTCACCTAGGAGAAACAACAATGTGGACATTAGGTCCTTTTTCTTTGAGAGATAAGTTCTAGTCCTTCTTTTCCACCTTTACCCTTTCCAGGGAACCAAGCAGTAGAACTGGCCTAATGATGACAGGATTTCAGCATTTCTTATTCTCTCCCAGGTTTCTCATCTTATGTACCTGTGCCAAGGACCAGACAGGTGTGGAAGGCAGGGTTTGGGTTATCCAGGCACAGGTGGAAGTGATCAAATATGGATGTGTAAAACCTGTAGAAATTTCTCTAAGACCCATATGTTATCAACTCAGCTGAAAACAGTAGACAAGTGGATGTGAATATGGAGGGTTGTGAAGAGTTTTAGAACCAGAATATAACATGGTGACTCTATTTAGAAGTCAGGTGACTAAGAAAGCTGTGAACATAGATTCTCTTGATGGACAAAATAGTAGTGGCTGAGATAGATGAGTGCTGGCTGATGTAAAGTATGCCATTGGCCATTTTGGCAAGAGAATTTCCTGCTCAAAACTGGTGTGGATTCATGTGCTGATGGAACCCAAAAGCCTTCTAGGGTGGAAGCAGATGTGGTCTTCTAAGTCTGTAGGATCCATCCTTAGCCCCAGTCAAAGGTATCCCCACATGAGAGGGTGTCATATCTCTTCAGACTATGCTGAAATGTCTGTCTGGACTTGGTGATATTGAGGCATAAACACTGAACTTGAGGAAAGGGTCTTCCTGATAAGAAACACAGAGCTGTGTTGAATAAAACTCCAAACCCAGGAAGTGTCATGCAGTGGTTCATAGCCTGGATGCTGGAATCACAGAGACTTCAGTTTTAATATCTTCTCTGTGATATATTTGCTGAATGACTCTGAGTAAATGAATTAAATTTTCTGTGCCTTTGTCTTCTCATCTGTAGTGTGTCAATAACAATGCTACCTATCAAAGAGTTGAGTGAGGATTAAATAAAATAGTGCCTGTTAAGCTTTGATTACAATGTCAGGCACAGAAGTAAGCATTCATAAATGTTTTTTAACCATCAATTTACAGGGAGAAAAAGGCCTTGGCTAACATTTAATCAATTTCTTTATCCTGTGAGGATATTTCATCCTCTTTCTTCTTAACCCTAGAAAACAGAGGGAAAAAAGCATACGAGGTCTCACCTCAGTTTTTGAATTAATAGTTTTGAATTATGGGTTGAAAATAGAAGTTGACTTTCAAGGGAAATTTTTTTTCTGATATAGTAAAATATGATTATTTTTAATCTGGTTTGTTGTTTTGGTATTCTGTCAAACATTTCATTCCTTTCTTCCCTCTCTCACCTCCCTCCTAGAAAGTTTTGCTCTCCCCATGTCATTTACCCGAGAGCTTGCTGATTTTTATAGCCATTCATATGGGGCACTTCTGACACTGAAAGAGATATTTATAGTGCACCTTAGCCTCTCTTGTCTATTCTAATATAAAATTTCATTATTTTATTTCAACTGCGCACTAAAACTTCTTTGCCTACATGAAGACAAGAATTAAATCTCAATATCAAAGTCCTTGCTCCCTTAATTTTAGTCAGAGACACTAACAGCATTTTCTTGTCATCCCCACTGCAGCAGTCTGTTCCTCCCTTCAAAGTGCTTGGTTTGTTTGCCTATCTGGAGCAGCAGATCTTGTGATTGTGCAGCATCCAAATTGTCACGAGAGATGCTCCATTATAACAACCCATTCAGGACAAATCCTCTAGTCAAACAAGGTTCAAGAATATCCAAAAGAAAGCACCTTCTTTTAAAGAGAAAATATTCCACATCCTGTTAATGGAAAAAATCCCAAACTCTGAAAAATAATTTAAAGAGGTTTATTCTGAGCTGAATATGTGTGACCATGGTCCAGGAAGCCATGCCCAAGAAGTCTTGAGCAAGTGGTTCTGAGGTTAAATGTATAAAACCAAACTATTGGGTTTTATATATTTTAGGAAGACAGGAATTGCAGGTAAAAATCATAAATCAATACATGGAAGGTGTACATTGGTTTGGCTCTAAAAGGTGGGACATTTCAAAACAGAAGCTTACAGATTATAGGTGAGTTCAAAGATTCTTTGATTTATAATTGATTAAAGAAATAAAGTTTTCTCTAAAGGCTTGGAGTGTTTTAAGTTAAGATGGGGAATTCTGTTCATTAGAGACAAGCCACAATATACCCACTCAAGTGATCTGTTAAACAAATTGATGGCCTGCAAGTAATTTAAACTTTGCCCTGCATGGCGTTAGGTTCTGTTAATAATTTAGTATCTTATTGTCCCAAAGAGTGTTTTGTCAGTCTTATCATCTCTGTTTTAACATTAACTCTGGTTAATTGTTGTATCTAAACTTCAAAAGGGAGAGGGTATAAAGAAGTGTGTCTGACCTCCCTTCCTGTCATGGCCAGGAACTCAGTTTTAAGGCTTTTCTGGGGTCCCTTTGGCCAAGAGGGGGTCCATTCAGTCATCAGAGGCTTAGGATTTTATTTTAGTTACAATCCAATACTACATATGAAAATAGTACATATGAAAATAAATTAAGAAACAAATAAACATGTATAATATGTGAACAAAAAATGTTTTTACCACCATCAAAATTATATATAAAATAATATTTGCAATTTTTGGAAATCCATCCCACATATGAGTTTTCATTCCAAATTTGGATGTAGGACATACAATGCTACACTGGTCTTCTAGGTGAGATACTGCCTCTGCCACAGTCAAATGGAGAACCAAATGCTATGCTGCAGGAACTGAGAAGCTGCCTGCAGAATAGTTGGCTCCAGAACTATACTATTAAACCAGAGTGAGCAAAAATCAGATGCCCTGTACCAGCCTCATGTCACCCATGAAACTCGTACAAGGCCACTGGGATGTCTGGTACTATGCAGAACAATACAAACACCTCCAGGACCATTCTTGCCAGCAATAAAACAGGTTGCAGCAAAGACACCTGCAACTCCATTCAGCCTCTCCATGCTCAGTGTGGGCATTTGACTGTTGAACACCTGGAGCTTTAGCTGCAAGAGAGTGAGAAAGATGTAAGTGCAAGTGCAAGAAGACACTCAAAAAGGTGTACTGTCTAAGGCCATCCCCTGCATCCTCCACACTTACCAATAAGCCTCCTGTGGAACTAGCCAGGACCTGTCCCATAAACAGTGCCCCTAATTCTTGATGGAATGAACACAGGACAATTGAATAAGGTCCACCCAGTGTTTTTCCCAAAGGAGTCAGACTGGAATTTCATGGTACATTGTACCATTTGAAATACTTTGATAATCCTCTTTTCGTTGTTGTTTCTAAATTATTAAGGACTAAGTTCTTTTACTTAACAGAACTAATTTATAAATGCTTATTTGTCTGTTCATATAACAAAGGAATAATAGCAGTGGCTTAAAGCTGAGACAGAGGGTGGCACAGTGATGACAGAAAGGGGAGTGGATGGTTTGCTCCCAGGCATGAAACGGTGGCCTTCTGATCAGTTTGATTGCTTTCTGTTTGTGTTTCTCCCTCCCTTTGAATGTGCACATACGGTTTTAACTTTCTATAGCACTTCCCTGGGGGTAGATCACACAGGGAGCCCATATCCATCAAGGCTTCCCTCTGGTAAGAAACTAGATTGCTCTTTTGTTGAAAAGCTCAGTGCTGTAGGACTGAATCAATCATGCCAGACAAATGGTATCTCCTCTTGCTCACAAAGTTCTTCCGGGAAAGCAATTTCACAACCTTCATTGATAATCTGTTCTATTCTTAACCTCCCGCTGCTAGAGAGTTGCCCTGGTTATGGCCAGCTAAATAGATTTGTCATCAGGTGGTAAAATGGAAACTTTCTTGTTAATCCTAAATACCAGAAATTCACTGGCTTTGAAAATTCTGAACCTCAGAAGAAAATCTAACAAACTAATTTTTCTCTAGGTAAAATATTATTTAGCACTTAACTACCATAATTGATGGCTTGATTTCTAAATTAAAACTTGGGATATAAAAAAGCCAAAAAATACCCACCATCAGCCTTTATCTTTTTTTGTAAGATAATTGATACATTGTTTAAATTTAACTTTCTCCTTGTGTGGCTGGTAACAAGGACTTCAAAAGCTATGAGAATTAAGAATGTGTGTTAAAGCAATCTCGCGTGACAATGTGAATGTACTTAACACACTGAGCTGTACACTTAAGATGGTTAAAATGCTAAATTTTATGTTATGTATATTTTACCACAATTCTTTTTTACAAAAGCTGAATTAAGGAAGCTGAAAGAAACGCACTTCAACAGGTTGACAGGTAAGTATCATATCATGGGTGATAGTCAAAATCCTCAGTGTTGTCTGGCTCGAGCACCCACTCAGACTCAACGCCAGTCTTAGTGCTGTGACTCTGCCCCTCACCCATGCCAGTCACGGCCCTTGTCATGTCGAACCAGCCAATGTACACTGTTAATACTACTGGGACCTCACTGGTGCCATAGGCTGGAGGGGCCCAAGGAAATTCTGATTCATGCTCAGGCTATCAAAACCCACACATCCTACTCTTTGCCCTTAGTGCTGGAAATGCCCTCTCCTCTCCTCTTCACTTCTGTAAACATTACACATGCTCCCAAACCCAAACCAAACTCCGCCTCCTCCTGGAAGTCTTCCCTGATGTCCAGAGACAGCATAGATGTCTCCTATTCCTAACCTCCCATAGCAGTAGGAGGGCAGGTACAATTTAGCATTTGATTCGCTGCTGTTCATTGGCATATGAATGGCCTCACATTAGCAGAGAAAGGACGGGGATCATACCACATGTTGTCCCACTGTGTCCCCCTGAAACTGAGTGCAGAGGAAGTGCTTAAAATAACACTATCTAAATTGGATTGATATACAATAGCCTCAAAATGTCAATGCCATCATTGTCCTGAAAAATAGCAATGCTATTATAGACACAAATCTGTACTAATTTTCTGAAAAAATTAGAATTAAATACTATGAAAGCCACTTGCAGGATATGTAGTTTCTTGCCTTAGCAGAACAGCAAAGGCAAGCCACAACTTATTACAAATAACAAACAGCACAAAGATAGCTATAAAATGCCTTCTGTCACATGATTCATAAATCTTTAAAAGACCTCTATGGTTAAGGGAATGCTATGAAAGATGTGTTAAAATTTACTCTGTCCCTCGAGGGGGGAGGGGGGCGTGGGCAATATACATAACCGTAATATTTGTACCCCCATAATATGCTGAAATAAAAAAAAAAAAGAAAAAAAAAATTTACTCTGTCAATTGTGCCTAGAATTTATTCAAAGGAAATTAAGTTCAACTACTTAAAAATTCTGTGATCACTCTACAAACAAATTAACAACATGTTTTAATAATTTCTAATAATTAAATGCTAAATAAAATAATATTGGCACATATAGTGATAAGGGAAACCCTCATCTATTACTTGGCCCATCAGGCACTGGAGACCCCACCCCTCACGGAAGACCCACATCAGCATAATACTAACCTGTTTCCTGGCCCATCAACTAGTCTATTGCCTGGCATCAGCATAACACTAAATCTATTGCCTGGCGCATCAACATAATATTAACCTATTACCTGACACATCAACTAACCTACACCTGATACCCCACTCTCGGACCACCCCAACTTAATAAAAGTGGGAAAAATCGGGTAGGGTAGATGGTGCTCAGAATTTGACAGCGAGAATAAACTTTGATTCTCCGACTCTCTGTGTGCCACCCCGGTTTGTCCTCAGGACCACCCGCTGTAACACTTGCTGTAACAATAGTTCTTGAGTTTGCTAAATAAAAGAAGCTATAGGAAATATGAGAGTAATTCAATGAACATTAGTAATAATTTACATTAATAGCTTAATGATGCTGTCTCATAGTCATCGTGGGCTATTTAACACATTAATTGCCATGTGAGTTGTATTTAACTCACACTAGTTTTGAGCCTGGGGCCTAGTGAAGCATATGTAACTCACACGTCTCTTTACCTTGGGAGCCGCGTGGTGCGCAGGCAACTCACGCTGCCGTGCTGTAGCGTACACCTTATGTGATGGGTGGCCCCCTGGGCAAAACCCTGCAGTTGGTTTGTGAAAATCTTACTTGTTGATGTTCTTATTGTTACAATTAATATTGACAATTTAATTGCATATAATTCGTGCGCAGAAAACAATAAAAAATAACAAATTTTTCATTAAACTAGAAGGGATCATTTTGTTTTTGAAGTTTTTATTCTATTTTCGTAATAAAACACTGTAGCCCCAAGGAAAAAAATTTTTCCTAGGGTAGTAGTCAATGTGTTAATTTTGTCCCTTGCTTTCAAAGTTGTGCATTTTTCTTTATGCTGTTCTATAAAGCCATTTTGTTTATTATGTCTATTTTAGATTTTTGTTATTGATCTTTCTTATCTTTTCTAACTGCATTTATTTACTGTACATTCTGTGACTGTTTCTCAAGTTTGTCCCTATACCACTAATTTGATTTTCTGCAATATTTTGTATTTCCCATTTCCAACAGAAACTTAATTTCAACTACTGCATTCTTGTTTGTTGGAATGCAAACAGGAACAGACCTTCAAGAGAAATTTATTTGGAATTCCTAATATTGTTTTTCTGGGTTTTGTTTTGTTTTGTTTTGTTGTTTGTTTTGAATCCAGAGTCTTGTTCTGTCACCCTTGGGTAGAGTGCAGTGCTGTCATCATAGCTCACTATAACCTCAAACTCCTGAGCTCAGGAAACTCGTTCTGATAATTTACCTGATAGCTCGTATTGTTACGGAGTTTAGCAAGAGTCTGGTTTTTCTTTTAGCAGAAGGAATTTAGAAATTTGCCATGCTAACTGGGCCCTGAACCCTCAAATCATAGGTAATTTTTGTTTCTTTAACCCTTGGGTCTATCTTAATTGATAAAAGGGCATCTATTTTGGTCTCTCAGATCACACATTTTATCTGTTAATTTTTCAGTTATGTTAAAGAAAAAAACCTCATTTTTTAACATAACCACAGTATCGCTAACATATCAAGAAAGAGAAGTGACAATTATTTTTTAATATCATCAAATGCCCATTATTCCAATACCTAATTATCTCATAAATATCATTTTTTTAATAATTTGCTTAATGAAATCTAAATAATATCTATACATTGCAATTGGTTATGACACTTAAGTCTCTTTTATTTAAAATTTCTCTATCTCTGTTTTTTTCTTGCTATTTATTTGTTAGAGAAACCAGGCTATGGGGCTTGCAGATTTTTCAATAGCCTGGATTTTGCTGATTGCATCCCCAAGGTATAGTTTAACAAGTTCTTCTCTCTTATTTCCTGTAAATTGGAAATTGGACCTAGAGGCTTTATCAAATTCAGTTGTTGTTTTTTTGTTTTCTGAGAACAGGCAGTAAGTAGTGGAGTGTTCTTTCACTAGGAGGAACATAATGTTTCATTGTCTCTCTTTTTGTGAAGTTAGCAGCTATTGACGGTCATTACCTAGAACTGCTAATACATTAAACACTGCAAAATTGTGTTATTTTAATCCTACCTTTTCTCCTTAATTTCTTAGCTGGACTACTTCTATGATTCTTCATTGTAAAGCCAGCTTTGGGAGTTCTAAAAAACCTTCTATTTACTTAAATGAATACAATTATCTCATGATGGAATTTTTAAAGTCTAATTTGAAATTCAAGAGATGAGATTGAAATGCAAAACTGATCATCAACCCTCCCCTTCCTGGGAGCCTTAACACCAAAACCTAGCCTTAGTAGAACTGAAAGCTACAAGAAGGAAACAAAATAACAAATGATTGAGTTAGGGGAAAACACATTAGGTGAAATTCTAAAACTTTATCTTGTACATTTATATTCAATTAGAGAGACTGCGATTTTATTTGTGCATTATAAGTCCCTTGGTATCCTGGTAAGAAGGTGCTTCCTGGGGGATTTGGAAAGCTCGGTGTCTATGTAGTAGTGTTGAATCGGTTATACCAAAGGGTCAGAAATACTCATTTACTGAAGGGGAAACATGCATGTAGGCCAGTAACCGTTGTCACTATCTTTCCCTTTAGCTGGGGTCCGACTGAAGTACAGAATCGGGCTGAGCCCCTCAGCAGCTCTGACAGGGTGCGGGAGTCAGCGGGGGCTCGCACAGGGCGCTGCCAGAGCGCCTTCCTGCCGGGTCAGCATCCCACCACTGGAGAAGACAAAGTCCCCGCGCTTAGCTTGAGTCCGCAGGCGGTTCCTGAGGGAAGAACTGGGAGACTAATTACTGGCAGCTGGAGGGCCTACTGCTGGAACCACTTTTAACCTTTGCTTTGCCAACAGCCCTAGGAAAAACGGAGGTGCTTGCAGAAGGGACACCAGGAGACAGACATGTTCTGGAAAAAAGCTAACCGCTGCATGTCATCTGGTTTGAATGTTAGGTTCCACTCCGCCCCCTAGAGACTGACCAGAGTCCAGGGCTACCCGCACCAGGAGCTTCCCCAGGAAGAAGGCCACACGGCACTAGTCACCGTGTTTTAGGCAGCAAGCATTAGGACACAAGACCTGACAAATGATGCTTTTTCCAACATGTGAAAAAGTACATGAATAAATTATGTTTATTTATTCAAACAATCACTTTCAATAATAAGAGAATTAAGAAACGGGAACCGTGACAGCAACACAGGAAGCGGAGGGAAGGGCATTTGAGCCACACGCACGCAGACGAGCACCCCATTCCCACCACGCTGTGAGCATATCATCCATCAGCTCCTGATCGCCAAGTCCTGTCTGCGCGTGTTTAGTCTCTCTTTTCAATTATCTGTAGGCCCACATAGAGAATAAATCAACCAGCAAGCATCTTGCCACAGGCATGGTCTTATCTTTAGTAATTCTTCTGCCACGGGCTTCTGACAGCTTCCCTGGGCTTGCTGGTCCTGGTGAAAGCAAGTGAAGCCTCCAGCCCGTGACAATCCCAGGCCCGTGTCATCAGGTTGTGGATGGTCAGGTCACTCCAGGCAAGCAGGGCTTGCACATCCTTCACGTACACCTTGTTTCGAGAAAATTCTTAAGAATTCTGTCTCCTTATTAGACTTGGAAAATAAAATGTATTGACGTGTATAAAGTGCCTTGCCTAAACTCAGAAAATCATGGCATTACTGTGACTTTAGCTGGAAGGGTGTTGCTCACCTAGTCGGCCCCCCTTATTTTGGGGGAGAACTCTGAGGCCTGGTGGTAACTGCCATTTTTACCTGGGCAGTGAAGGCTG
The DNA here is from genome assembly GCA_008086735.1 of Cheirogaleus medius. Taxonomy (NCBI): domain Eukaryota; kingdom Metazoa; phylum Chordata; class Mammalia; order Primates; family Cheirogaleidae; genus Cheirogaleus; species Cheirogaleus medius. The sequence continues at coordinate 6,538,479 of VBSM01001124.1, forward strand.
CAGGACTCAAAACCAATCTCCTATAAATCCTGAGTCCCAGGTAGTTGAGTGGTACTCCATACTAACACTAAAACACATGCCAGCTACTTCTTCTGTTATATTATCTATATTCTCAGCTTTCATTCTGTAGAATGAAATTTTTTGAAAGTGTGGGTTCTGCAGTCAGATTGCCTCGCTTCTGACATTGGTTTTACCATTTAATAGCTTTGAGACACTGGATAAGTTACTCAGCATTTTTAAGCCTTCGCTTCCCTGTCCGTCAATTAGGAATAATAATTCCTAACGCAAAGGTTTGTTGGGAGGAGAAAGCAACATAGTGCTGTAAAGTACTAAACACGTAAGGAGGCCTGACCCATGAGAGTTTCGGGTGGTATTATCATCTATCATCTCCACAAGGGATGATTTAAGATCCTTTGTCTGCTTTATGCACAAACAGAAGCCGTGGTTTTGCTTGAAAAGTAAAGCACTGATCATGGCTGACAATAGGAGAGAAATCTGTGGGAGCAGGCTGTGCCCAGGGGGTTCTCCCCTGTAGGGGACACCCGAGGGTCAGACCACTCTTGGACACAGCAGCGGCTGTCTTCGCTAACCTGAAGGCTCTGTCTGTGGAACAATTTCCCTACTAGATCTTGGGACGCTATTTCCAGATTATTCTCACCACATTATAGCTCCCACAAATCCCTGCCACTATCGTGATCTATACTCACAAGTGAGCCCGTATCAGGCTAGGGCACACATCTGGGAACTGCTGGATAGATGCTCATTAATTTTCTTGCTGTTCTGCAAATGCTCTGGCAGCCCAGCCTCAGGTGAGGTAAGAGCTGGGAGAGAACCCAGGGGGCAGCTGCCTGCCTTTTCCAAGCCTCGCTTCCTGGGAACTAGAGTTTTCTTGCAAAGCTAGGGGAGACTTGGAAAAGTAACGTGGGTGTAGAGATACGTGAGGTATCCCTCAAGTCAACAGAGAAGCTCCAGCTCAGCAGGACCGAAGCTAACTTGATCATTCTTGATCAAAATCTCTAATTAAACTTTTTTTCACAAAAGTCACATTTTGAGGCTTTAGGATTTTATTTTCTTCTGCAGTGCCTACCCATCCCAAACTCCTCCCCAGACCATTTTCTAACTAGGGCAGAATGTCCTTGCCCTATTGGCTATTCAACTCTATTTGTCTGTATGTGGAGTTTTCGTCATGTCCTAATACAGTAAGTGGTGACATACTAACCAGGTCCTTAACTGACCTAGTGGCTTCCCACCACACACTTGCTTTCCTTGCTCTTGTGATTAAAATGCTGTAGACCATTTCACATGGTTTTCTCTTATTTGTTTCTCTCACCTGCAAGGTGAGCTGCCCCGCAGTTTCTCCAAGTTTGTAGATTACCATCTTCTGGTTCTATCAGGCAAATGCGATGTCGTTCTTCTCTTCCTGACCCACAGATTCCCGTGATGGTGGCGCTTCCCTCACCACACCCTAAGGAACGCGCTGCTTCTTCACTGATAGCTCAGACTCAAGCTCCTGCCAAGCTGCACCAGGGGCCCAGCTTCGGACTGCATTTCTCTACACACTCTGAGGCTCTGCCTGACCACATGCCCCCACCCCAGACCTGCAGGCTCCCCTCTGATTGGTCCCTGCGGGACCCTGTACTCTTCCGTCCCAGTCGAACCACTGTGGGGCACATCAGTATACACCGGGAAGCACATAGAAATGGAGAGCTTGTGGTCATTTATCATTGTCTTTAATTTTCAGTACAATAATTTTTTAGTCTAACTGAAAACATTTTCTAATGTTTAAATAAAATATTGTGAGTCCTGTCTGGGCGGGAGGGGCTCCCTACTCAATTCAGCCCACAGTTGCTGCCTGTCTTCTTACTAAAACAAGGTTGCGTTTCCACACCCCGGATGCCAACACACTGGCAAATCCTTAGACACTGTCCCACCGGCTGAGCGGAAGGAACCAGATGAATGGCCTAGGTTGAACCCCCCTTATCTAAAAGGAAAACTTCAGAGCTGGAGGAGAAGGCAGACAAGGGATCAGCCATTTGCTCTGCTTTCTAGAGGTGTGAGCAGAAGGCAAAGTCGCCAAAGTGTGACTGCACCTCCAATCACAAATAGAAATGAGGTGGGGGAGGCAGGGTGTGGAGGCTATTGAGGAAGCTGCAGGTTTGGATCACAGGCAGATTCGAAGTCAAAGCCCACAAAGGGAAACACCTGTTTTCTCTTCCATCTGTAATCTCTAGACGAGATTGAAACAGAATTTCAACCCCCCAGAATCAGACCTTAAGTATAAAAGGGCAAAAATCCAGTAAGTCACAACAAGCATCACAGCCCCTGAACACTCTCAAAGACTTTCAGAAACTTGCCCAGATGATTTGAAAAGACATTATAAAATGGTCTAAAATAACTGTTATGCACAGCAACCAAAATAAGGGGGGGAGGGTTAGTGAAGGAAGAGGAAAAAAGAGGCAAAGTTTCTCAGAATTAGAGAAAAGTTTTCAAAAGTACTCAAAGTTCTCAAAAGTGCTCTTGAAAATCAGGCCAGATAAGATGCCTCTTTAACTTTAATTGCATTTTTTCAGGGATTCTTTGGCTTCCTAGTGTTATTTTTTAAGTGCCCTCAAAACTGTGACTAACCATGACCTCCATCATAATCCTGTAGATTGTAATGACAAATGTTGGATTCTTGATAATGTTCGAGAAATGTGAAAAAATCTTATGTAAAATTTTCACTCAATTTTACAAAAATTTTAATGTGCAATTCAAACATCACTTCAAATGTAATCCTATTTCTAAATGTCTCAGTTTAGAAGCTATGTTCTCAATTCCTTCAGATGTTTTCTCAAGTTGAGGAGTCAATGACCAAGTCTAGGGAAGGATGCTTTGTGCAGGGCCCATGTGCTGGCTGTGGACAGGAGCAGGGAGCTGGGCCTCTCTCCCGTGCCCCGCCAGGCCCATCACGAGGTGTGGACGCCTCGGACATGTGCTAAATTGCTTGTTGGAACCTCAAACTCATCCAAGCATTTCCCAATGTGCTCTGCTTGCTACAAATGATCTGTCTCTCTTGCATATCTCCAATGCTTACATTTCAAAATGTGATTCTGTCTGCTTTATTGCTCCTATCAGATCCTATGTTCCTTGATGGCTGAGACCTTATGAATCATTTTGTCCCCTCCAACGTTTGGCTGGAAAAATGCTTTGTACCCAGGGAAAGCTCAGTGAAATTAGTGAGTGATAAAGGAATACATAAATGCCTTCTCTTCCAAAGTTTTCCCCCAAGTTCTTTCTCACTGTCATTTCCTCCCACATACCTCAGCTCCATTGCTGTGGGGTAGCGACGCCAATCAGATCAGTCGCAGCCCCCGAGAGCCTCAGGGAACTGGGCAGATTCATGCCACTGGCTGCGGGTGCTGCCGGAGGGGTCAGGTGGAAGCAAGGAGGGGCAGGATGGCCACAAGGAGGGTTTCAGAGGAGGGGATGTGGGGGGTGGGTGAGAAGAGGAGATGGGGGAGGTGTTGGCAGCAGTTCAGAGCAGGCCCTGATGCCACCCACCTGGATTCACGTCCCCACCTGGATTCAGGCCTGCTGCTCACCGGGCAGGATGGCGACCCACCCTGCTTCAGTCTCCTTGAGCCCAGAGTGAAGACAGGACAGTGCAGCCTTCACAAGGTTGCTATAAGGATTAAAAGACCCAAAGTGGGCAAGTAACTTTGATAGAGTTTTTGGCACATGCTAAGTACTCATGTTTCTTGGTATTGTTGGGGAAAGGAATTAGAATTTAAAGGACATAGAAGTGTCCAGGAAAAGGTGAGCTTGACATTTATCTACACAATTCTAGCTCTCATTTTATCAAGAGTTGTTCCTGGTTGCCAAATAAAACTGTCTCCCAATTGGCGGTGTAGACAGGATGCAGGGAAAAGGATACAAAGTCAAATGAGCCTGAGGTCTGGTCCTGTCTTCTCCGCTGACTGGCTCTGAGGCCTTGACTGAGCCCCACAAAGCCTCTCCGAGCCCAGATTCCTCGTCAGGGGAAGGCTGGGCACAGCAGAGAAGCAAAGTGAAAGCACCGATTACCGCCCAGACATCTAAACGCCCAAGAAAGTCAGCTCCGTCCCCCACCTGCCCCCCCATATGTTGAATAAAGAATCTCTGCAAATATTTGGAGCTTAATGAACAGATGCCTCATATTTATTTCTTTAATGCAAGCATGCAAGCAAATTGGAAATAATTGAAATGCTGAAAGAGTGTACTGTTTGTGTTGAGAGCACACCAAAGGCCATAGTTCATCCCATCAGAGCCAGGGCACTAGTCTAATAACATGGTAGAGCGCTGGGCGAAAGCCCTGGTGCTCTGGGAGCTTGGCCCAGCACAGGAGGCTCTACTTGGCTTAAGGCTCTCCCAGCACCACCAAAAGCATGGAGCACTACACACAGCATGTGCTCCTTTGTTTGTTTTTGCCTTTCAATATGAGCTGTGGGAACACTAGTCTTTGCTGTGTTTGGCTTTATGTTGCTTCTTTTTTTCCCCAGATCACACTCATGAAACACATTTGTGACCACATGTCATTGTTACTATTTCTGATAATGGTATTTGGAGATTCTCCATGTAAAAGAAAATTCTATTCCCGAGAATGTCATTGAAAAGACAAGCTGCCAACAAAATGATTAAAAGGCAGGTAAACACTCAGGTTTCTCTTCAGATCACATAAATCTTTTGCCTTTTAAAAAGCAGGTAAATAATTGACTGAAAGCTACAGTCCAATTGCTCATGAATACTTTGAACTGCAGATGACGTGTGTTTAGAGCTCTGACTCTCCTAAGGGTTCAAAGGAAGCTCAGAAAGGCACCGGACACACAGACGCTCCTGTGTGTGAGCAACGCGCCCGGCACTGCCAAGCGCGGGTCTGCTGCCAGGCTCGCAGCGCCGGCCGCTCCTCGCAGAGCACAGTGAAGTAAATAGACTGGCATGAATGAACACATGGATTTCTCCAGAACACAGGTCACTTCTGTCAACTTGGACTTGGGAAAGTGGTTTCTCTAACATATGGTGATTGGGTTTGTTTTGAAATAAAACCAGTACAAAAACAATGTGTCTGTATTTTTTCTCTTCCCAAAGTTTAAACATAGTTATGAGCCTTAGATTAGAGCTACTTGTGATATGCTGGACTGTTACCTGTCAGCAAGTAGTGGAGGAAACGGAATTGAATTTAGAGTTAGGACTTGCTAGCTAGCAGAACACAGCAACTGGAGAAAACAAGCAAAAGAATGAGTGGGATATTTTGGAATTGTTTTCTCCTATTTGAAAAAAGAAAAAGGAAGGAAGGAAGGGATGAAGGAAGCAAGGAAGGAAGGGAGGGAGGGAAAGAGGAATGGAATCTCAGTTCCTCCTAAAAAGAATCAAAGAGTAACTGGACTTTATGAAGGGTTACGGAAAAGTACCACCATGATAGAGAAAGGTAGAAGATGTAAGAGGATGATTTTTGTGACTGAGAAATGGACTATGTGGACTTGCTCAGGACATCAAATATTTAAGAGAAATAAAAATGAAGAAATCATTCAAGATACCATGAAATTCCCAAGAGGAGAAAGCATACACTTGTCTGTAGTTGAGTGAGCACACTTTGCCCTACTGTGACAATATGAGCCTTCCTTGAGGTGTATTAAGTTATGTAAACAAAAAAAGTAGGTCAAAAACAAGTCGTTGGTAATTTTTTTAAAGGAAAGATATCATCCCAATAATTGCTACAAAAAATCTCTGGAAACATATTTGTTTTTCTAGCTACTGTGCCCAAAGCTGCTGCTTCTACTTCATCAAGAACCACAGACAACATGTTCCACCTCCTCCTCCGACACAGTTACTATTCACTGACTAGTACTCGGCATTGTGACAGAACCCCAGGCAGGGGAGGGGAGGGGAGGGCAGTATAAATGAAGTTGACAGCCCATAACATGAACCGTTCTATGTGGCAGGCGCTGTACAGTTTCCACAGAATCCTCTCACATCCTACAAATAGGCACAACGCCTAGTTCTCAAATGCAGAAGCTGAGTCTCAGAGGGGTTATGTATTATAACCTGTGCCAGTTCGTGCAGATGCTGAACAGCCTACACGTTTTCCCCTCGGTCACACCGCCATTATCTAGCTGGAGAAATAAAACTAAGCCATGAAGCAGTCAATAAACCATAGACAGCAACACTACGTTGGAATAAACAAATGAACGAATGGGGGATTCAGAGGAAGAATACAGAGGTACAGAAGAGATAAAAGAGCAACTGAGTCTTGGCAGAAGACAAATGCTTTTCAGAAGGGTTTGCCTTGATGTAGCTCTTTTATTAGGGATGTGGGTTGTGGGTGGGGGGGTTGAGAGAGAGAGCCGTGTGACTGCTCAGAGGACCATTCTAAGCAAAGGCACTGGGGCAGTGGCTGGCACGGTGAGCAGACACGCAGCCCTGGAAGGTCTGTGAGGGGTCATAGGATATGTGAGTGCCTGACTAAGTTCACTGCAAAACTTATCATCCGAATAGAAAGTTCTGAGGATGAAAGGGAGCACTAACAGGACGAAACTCTATGGTTCCAAGTACAGGGTGGGATGGCCCAGGACAAACTGGGATATGTGGCTGTCATACACTCGATCCATGCACCAGGAAGCCCAGTTAAAAAATGTAAGTAAATTAAACTCACCTCTGAACCTGTTGTCATCGTAAGCAAAATTTTATGTGTATCTTTGTGTGTTTTTCTAAGGTGAAGATTCATGGTTTTCATGACAGTTTCAAACAGTCTGTGGTCCCTTCGCCATCTGCCCCCAAAAACAAACAAAGAAAAGGTTGAAAACTACCTGACCAGATTGAAGGACCATGTTCAAAGAGGTGGTGGCCAGATAATATTGCATCTTAGAAGATGAGGCTTGATGCAATAGGAGATGGGGAGCTTTTCAAAAATCCGAAGTAGCCTGATAAGACCAAGAGAATAATCTGTTTCCGTGAGTGGAGTGCTGGCTCCCACATGCTGGGGACATCTGCTCAAAATTGCCAATTGCTCGCCACATTGGAACCTCAAACTCCATGTGTGGAACAGTGCACTCAGGAGCAATTCCCCAAGCCTACTTCTTCCTCATCTCCCCCTACAGTGAAGAACAGAACCTCCATCCACCCAGCTACTCAAGATGGAAACCTGGAAGCCTTTCTTCACTCCCTCTTTATCATAACAGCTACCTGCAGGCAAGCCCCACTCTGGAACCTACCGCTTACTACTGTCTCTCTCATCACCTCCCTTGTCTCCGACCTCACTGCCCGTACACTGGACTGTGCCAGCATCATCGCTGCCCGAAACCTGCCATGGCCACCTATTAGACCACCACAGGTAGGTGCCTCCTACCTGCTCCAGCCCAGGCTCCACACTGCACCTAAAATGTTCCCCTTAAAAACCCAAATACAATTTTGTTATTCTCCAGTTTAAAATCTTTTCACTAATTCCCTCTGACCCTAAAAAAAAAAGAAGTCCTAAATCAATAAGCAGTCGAGAAGTTCCTGAGTAACCTAGTCCCTTACTCAATGATGATATCCTTGTCCTTCCAGCCCTTTCCCCTAAAGACACTTTCATGCCTGTAGCACCCATCACACATGTGATCGCCCATTCATACCTGTCTCTCCTGCTGCCCTAAAGCTGGCAGGGAAGAACCCTCAGGAAGCCCCGAGGTCTCATGCCCTCTCCAAGTGCCTGCATGCAGCAGCTGCTCTGGAAATCTTTTTTCAATGAATGAATGAGCAAATCACACATGACCGTCAGTCTTACACACACACGCTCCTGCACACTCCTGTAATATGAATTCTAAGCAGAGCCTCTAAAAAGAGGTTGAACTTCGGTAGTTAAAGAGAGAGAAAGAGAGAAAAAGAGAGAGAGGAGCCCCAGCAAAAGGTAGACTGGCTAAAATATTTCCTTGGGCCCCTGCTCAGACCACTGCTGCAGGCTAGCTGGCCACTCTCTGTACCCCACGCCCTATGGGGGGCCTTACCCTAAAAGCATTTATATCAACTGTGGGAATTGACACCTGGTCTATGCAAAAACTTTGTTCAAAAAAGAGGACTTTGGAGTTCAATAATTATTTATGGAATGAATGAATGGAAAGCCAGTGGCTTGCCAAGATTGTGAGGTTTGAATGTTGCCTTCTCCTTTCGCCATTTCCCCCAATGCAGTGTGCCTTGTGTCCACTCCTGTGGGCCACCCCGAGTGGCCCTCAGCTGTCTCATCCCTGAGGAAAAGACTATAAATGAAATCATCCTAAAGGGTTAAATGACTGCAAAGGCACAATGTGTCACCTACCTAAGAGTCATTCCACAGAAATAGGAAAGACAATTTTAAGCGAAATGAGTGCATTGTAAATCCAAAATTCCAAGCAGTCACTAGTTGACACGATGTGATATAAAGGGTCCTTCATACCTGTCAACACACAGCAAATGGGCAACTGCTGTCTCTGCCCATTTGTGAAACCTGCTCCTCAGGCTAAATTGCCTTGTTTGCTGCCTCTGTTTCCCGCTGTTTAAAAGCTCAACTAATTGGCCAACAGGTGAGGTCAAGGTGTCTCCTTTATACTGTCCCCTTTGACTTGCCCTCGGATGTCTCGCCCTCCCTTGCCAACATTCTATACCACACTCCAAAAACGTGGTTTTAAGATCACCTCTTCTATGAAAAAGAACACCCAGGAATCACTTAATAAATAAATACTTGTGGAGTTAACTGTTTACAAATTAGTAGACCTCAAAACTGGCCACGATTTCTTCTTATTGATTGCTAACTTTGACCCATTAAATTATTCAAAATTATAGCATTTCCACTCTTTCAAAACCATGAAAAGTGTTTGGCAATTTTACCACATCATGGATTAGTCCCTAATGAAAACTGGACCCTCTCTGCAAGCAGTCCCAATGATATCGTGATATCTTTCTTTCCCTGTTCTATGCCCATGGCCATGACTAGGCAATGGACTAGGAAAGCCAGTGCCTCTGGTTGATAGGAAAAAAAGATCCTAGTATGGTTGCTTTTCAGTGGAGTAAATTGTTTAGTAATTTTATTCATCCTTTTGGGATGAATTTTGGGGAACTGCTTGGATTTTAAGTAGTAGAATAGGGCTCAATCATGGAACACCTGGAACAGCAAGCTGGGGAGTTCTTCAGCATGCAATAGCACGATATGAAAATTACTGGAGCTTTAAATTATTCAAGAAATATTAATGACTGCCTCGGGACAGTTTTCTGTGTTAGGAACACAGCCAAGAGCCAGAAAATAATATTCCCTGCTTTTGTGGGACTTCTAGCCAAGTGGTCAGACTTGTGAAAGATTCAGGTCTCTAGGATAGATTGGAGGTTCGAAAGGTCTAAGTTTGGGAAACAAGGAGAAGGCATTTCTCCAGTACAGCCTATGGGCTGCATGGACATCTGAGATGAACAAAAAGGTGGCCAGGATGACTCCAAGGTGTCGAGTCTGAGGAAGTGGATAGCTGTTATTAATAGTATTAAGAGAAGGATGGAATTTTGAAAGAATTTGGAGAGAAATTGATGATTTTAATTTTGGATATGTTCAGTTCAGGAAACATTATAAAGTCTGGTTGGAGATGTCCAACTGGCAATGAAGATACTAGACCTAAAGCTTGGGAAAGAAAGATTTTGGAGCCCAACAAAGACACAGCAGGCATTGTATTAATAGAAGTATCTGAGATTGACCAGAAAGAAGGTAGAAAAGAGACTAGGGACACTAAACTAATCTTTGTATCCAAAGTTGAACAAAAAGTCCTATATTGCTTGCATTCTGTCTTCCATGTTTACACCCACAGCTGTGGTGCCTATGAAATATTATGATAAGGGCAGAGAGGAAATCTATAATTCAGTGCATTCTGTCCTCCTTAAATGAATAAAAATCAGATGAATCCACACCCTAGAAGGGAAGAGGTTGGCCTGCATTTCTGCCTGGGTCAGCTATTCACCAGAGTCCTTGATGGTCTGGAATCTCTCAGGCGGCAGGTCCCAAGCTCCCTGTGCCTTTAATTAATAAGAGAGATCACAATGTTCCAGGCCTATGTTGTTTGCGAGAGAGATGGAGTTAGACAGTTGCTGAATGTATTCCAAGGAAGGAGTTCATGACAGCAGATGCCTGATCCAGACATCCAATTATTACTACGAATCCCACAGAAAGGGTAGTTTTGCTGGCATGAGGGGGCACTTATCAGGGCCATGGAAACTGATTAACTACTGCTGACCCCTAAAGCACTATCAGAAACAAGGAAGCAGCTCAGAACCTACAGGTTGGTCGGCATTTAGGAACCAAATGTGTTCAAAATGACATCCTGAAAGAGTATGCTGTGCAAAGATCAACTCCTAACCGTCTGAAATGATGTGCTGTTCTTGGGGCAAGCCAGGGAAGACTCAAATAATTTGGGAAGAAGGCTGAGTAGAGATGCGTATAGAGGAACTCTGTCAGTTTTTAAATTGCTTGATGACGAATAGTAACATATTTATGTTCAGTTGCACTACTTGGAGATCACACCCATAGGCTTGGAGATCACACACAATATAAAATAAATATGATAAGTAGGACATTTATATAAAGCAATATAATTTCAGGAAGAGAGTAGAAACTGGGAATACAGTGAATTGGAATAAATCAAACACCCTCATAGTGTTAACAGCCAATGGATTGGGTAAAACACTCAGAAATATACAAGTAGGACAAAATACGTTTAATGTATCACCTAAGTCATCTATACAATGTTGTTACCAAATGTTAATGGCTGTTTCGGTCTCTACAACAAGGACATGATGGTTCCATTCTAATTATGACCTGGTCAGGGTACATCTGGAATATTGTTCAATTTTGAGTGCCCCACTGAAAGCTGTTCAAAACAACAAAAGAACAATCACAATAGCAAATAAACCAAAAGCTATGCGACAAGAGGAATTATTGAGAAAGCTTACATGTTTACCTTAGGAAAAATAAGATTTAAGAGGAGTATGTTACTACCAGCATAGACTTTAGAGGGTTGCACTTATTCTGTATAACTATAGAGGAAAAAATAAGAACTAATTTGTTTATTTAACAAATATTTCTTGAGACACTGCTATGCACTAGATGTTTGGTATACAAAGTGAATAAAAACAGATGTATCCTTGTCCTCTTGAAGTTTACAGTCTAGCACAAGAGGTAACTTATCAAACACCCACAAAAGTGAAGAGGTCTACAAAGAGGTGCAGGCCGTAGGGAAGCACGTAACAGAGCCAGGTAAAGCCAGGAGCCAGACGAAGCCAGGTGAAAGAGGCTCACTGCCTCACAGAAGTGATTCTGAAAGATACAGATGTGGGCTTAATACAAAGAAAATCATTTAAAGAATCATTCACAATGGGCTGCCTCTGGGGGAAGTGAGCCTGTCAACCCTGGAGGTGTTCAAATGGGGTCTCAATGTCTGGTGGCTGGTTGATTTGTAGAGGAAGTCACGCACTAGGAAGAGTTATACCACATAAGCTGAGAACCCAACTGACCCTGAGAGTCCGGGAATCCACAAACAGTAACATTAAGCAATCCACACGAAAGCTTTGCTAGTGGGCTTTTAAGATATCTAATTGAATAATGCTTTGTAGTCACAAAACTACAAAACCTAGCAACCTGAGATATTTACACACATATGTATATACAAATGTACATGTACAGAGACATAGATTTATATATATATATATGAGCATATATAGATGCTCATGTTTTTAATTACAATAAGCAGTTATCCCTATTATTTTTCAAAGCAATGCCATTGCCCCTGCCATTCTCTCCACCTCTGCTTTTCCATGCTTTCCTTCCCCTTTTCAGACTAAACAGAAATACATTTTGGTAGCATGAAGAGATAGAGCAACGATTAAATACGAGGCTTAACGATGTGCATTTGCTTTATATTTTTATCTTAGTACATAGGTTATGATACTTTAGAACAAGGGTCCACCAACAATGGCCTTTGGGCCTGTCTTTTATAAATAAAGAACATAGCCATGCTCATTCATTTACATACCATCCATGGTAATTGCAACAGAGAACTTACGGCCTGCAAAGCCTAAAAATATGTACTGTCTAGTCATAACACAAAACAAGGAAGCTATCACAGCCCCCTAGGGTTGTGTCATAGGCACCTGCTAAACATAAATAGATTAACTGAGTATCACTAAGGGTAATACCTACAATGAATTAAAACATTAAATGTAATTAAATTAAGCCAATACAGTAATAATTATATTGTAAAAAATGCACCATTTATCTTTGGGATCTAGGTAGGAACCACTCATTATTTTGAAAACCACTAAACCAAGGGAATAAACATTTATTCTGCCTTCTCTATGCAATCTGTACTTCAAAGTAACTCAAAAATTGACAAAAGAAAGTTTCTCTTTATACAAATTTTTCTAGCTAAGGAATAATAAACAAAAAATTAGAATTTTACCTTTTTGCAATGTCTAAGACAGTAATAGATCTATACAATAGTCATCAGTTGCTGGCAGCCTGGCAAGAAAAGAGACAACCCAGATGTTGTGTGGCTTCTGATGAGAGGAAACACCACCACCGCCCAGGAGAAAGTCTTGCTTTAAAAACATATCAAACCTGAATCCACTCGAACCTCTAGATCTAACTACCAATTTACAGAAGATACAAGGGCCAGGGAACATGTTTCCTAGCACCATGGGCATGAAATTCACAAACATATAGACCTCGGAGAAACTCTGCAGGACGAATGACCCAGTAATCTCAATAAAAAAAAATTGTAAGCAGAGATGAAAGGGAAGCTACAGATTACTGAAACAAATTAAGAGATATATCACCAGCCTCAATGTATGGAACTTATTTCAATTCTGTTCAAACATAAACACTATAAAAAACAAGGTCTATTGGAGAAATGTGAATACCAAGTAGATGTTTTATTATTAATTTTTTAGATGCAATAATGGTACTATTTTTTGTAAAAAGTTCTCATCTTTGAAAATACGTACTAAAATATGTAGCAATGAAACAATGTGATAATTTTGCTTCAGAATAGTCTTTGGCATGGGGACGTGGGTAGAGACACAGATGAAAAAGATGAGGCACATGTTGACAGCTGTAGAAACTAAAAGCTGGCATACTGGAATCATTGTTTTACTGCCTTTACTTTTGTATATCATGAAAAACATTCAAAATAAAAGGCTATTTTATTTTGTTTTCATCTAGATTACACAGAAGTGTAGCGATTAGAATTACAATTAGGGGCAGATATACAGGTACAGCATTTTACCGATGGAAAAAAGCATAGAAGTCAACTCTCTGGCTTGAGAAAGAAATAACTGAGGACCTGTTCTGTAGGCCATGTGATACAGGATAAAAAGCAAGTTTAAGCTTCATTATCTTTTTCCACTAGAGACAGCAGGACTCTTACCACTCCATCCTGAGCTCTCTTCTCCTCAGTTGTTCAACCTGGGGGACTTTGGAGGGAGAATCCCAAGGAGGGGAGACTCACATAGATCGACAGACTTGTTCTGTGTGTATGGGGCTCACAGACTTGTGTGACCCAGTCAGTTCAGAGGAAGAGTGCCGGGAAAGGAATACATCGTGTTTGTTTGTTTGCTTGTTTGTTTGTTTTTAAGCCAAAATTGCATCTCAATTTTTAGAAATCTGTAATCCCGATCCCACTAATTTCTTAATGAGTAAATGAAGGCTTTTATCTTTTTCCATCCTATGCCACATAGCAAAGTAGTAATAGAGGAACTCGGCACTAATTCGCTCAGCTCACATTTAGTCATCACCTACTAGGTGCCAGGTGCTATGCTAGGATTGGGAAAGCCCGACTGAATGGAAATAATGAACAGGTCTGTGTAGACCCATCTCTCCAGGTGCACCAGAGTCCCTGGCCATGGATGCCTGAGCACAGGGGCACACGGCCCAGCACGTAGGCATCCTCAAATTTTATTCACTAGCCGAATGCTCCCTTGGTGCCCCTTTGAGGCAGACGGTGGAGGCTTCCTTTCAAGGGGACCAGGCATTGCTCCCTGTTATCCCTGAGAGCTTTTGGTTATCACCAACATCCATCTGGACTCAAAAGAAGGGTTGGGGGCCGGCAGGCTGTTGCTTCCTTTGTATCTAATATGAGAAGCTGCTTCCTATTCCCCGGAGGAACGTCTTTTCCCATGTTGGGACCTCCAATACTACTGCTCCCAAGTTTGCCTATTGCTCCTAGAAAAGTAAAATTAAATTATTGATTTTTTTTTTCTGCAGTTCTACAACCATAGGATAAGTGTCATGTGTGCAGTCATCAGCGGTGCCACTCCTGATCTCCTACGCACAGGTAGCAGATTGCTCTCCTCCAGGTAGAATGGGGTGCCATGTCTCCCTGTGCTCCTCAGAGAAGCACACAACAGAGCCCCGTCTCCAGGCTGTCCACTGAGGGGGTGTTTGAGTTTTTCCATCAAGGTGTCCCCAAGGCAGAACAAGACGCTTGACATATTACAGGTGTTTGAGAAACCTTCGTGGAATGTATTGAACGAATGAGTAATAAATCTGTGAGCCCAGTAAATCAGCAATGTGCTCAATTTACAGCTAGCCCCTTCGGTAGGTACAGATAGGCCATTAAATATTAAATGTCCACTTTTGAATCAAAAGTGTAGTTTATTATATCTCAAACAAGAAGCAGTATAATTAATCAAGCATGCACCTGAACTGTTGACACAGTTTTGCCATCTTAACAGTAGCTGGTTTATGCCAGCAGCCAAGAAACCTGGAGAGCGAGTGGCAATGAAATTGCAAAAGGCATTTTCCACAGCTTGTTGAGAATTAAATATTTCTCTTGCAAGAAGTGGTCCAAAGCCTGGAAGAAGTGGTAGTCAATTGGTGCAAGGGCTGGTGAATATGGTGATGGCAGAGAGTTTCCAAGTCCAACTTCTGTAGTTAGAACAGTATTGTTTTTTGCGACATGTGATCTTGCATGAGGATTGTTCTGTTTCCATTGACCAATCTCGACTGTTTAATCACAAGCATCCTCATCATTTCATCCAACTGGTTGCAGTAGACATCTGCTGTAATGGATTGACCAAGTTTCATGAAGCTGTAGTGGATAATACCAATGCTGGACCACCAGACACCATTAGCTTTTTTGATGAATATTCAGACTTGAACTGTGTTTCCACATTTCATCTGTATTTAATCATTGTGTCAAACATATGTGATTGTCAAAAAGAATCCATTTTTCATCACATGTAACAATATCGTGTAGAAATGTTCGCCTTTATGTCACGACAGCAGAGAAAGGCAAGCTTGAAGACAATTTCTCTTCTGATGCTCATTTAATTCATGAGATACCCATCTATCCAGCTTCTTTACCTTGCTAATTTGTTTCCAATGGGCCAATATTGTTGGAATAGTAATGTCAGACCTTGCTGCTAAGTCACACGTAGGTTGAGATGGATTTGCCTCCACTACAGCTTTCAGCTCATCATTATCCACCTTGGTCTCAGGTCACCCACGTGGATCATTTTCAAGATTAAAATTACCAGAATGGAACTTCTCAAAGCATTGATGTACTGTGCGCTCATCAGCCACCTCCTTCCCAAGCACTTCATTGATATTTCGAGCTACCTGCACTGCATTCATTCCACAATGGAACTCATTCAAAAGTAACATGAATTTTTGACTTTTCCATGGTTGCACAATAATTGCTCTAAAAAAATGTTGAAAGGTAATGACAAGCCAAAATGTGCATTTGAAAGACTGAGGATGCACCTTCATAATAAAAATAAATCAGAAGTGTCCAAGTGAAATGTCAGAGATATCAACTGTCAAACTTAGTACTCAAATAAATCAGACATTTCATACTTAATAACCTATTAAACAAAATACTCTTGGTGCTATCATAGTTATACCTGAGTTTACAGCCATGCACTATTGCACTGTTGTCATTTGGAGTAATATGCAAAATTCAACTGCATTGAATAATGTATCATTTTAACTGGTATCAGTTATGCTTTATGGTATATATCAAGATGCCATGAATTTAAGTGGGAAAAAAATGTTTGAAATTCTTTACGTGTCTTCTTTATGTGTCTCTCAGAATTGAGTCCAGTGTTCCTGAAAAACTAGGAAGAAAACAAATTTAACTAGGTGCAGCCCAAATGTTGGCTGTTTCTAGAATAAGGCAAAAGCCTCTCTAAATGGCAAATAAGGTAACTTGGGGTGGCAATCCACCCTTTAACTATAAAACAGGTTAAAATGTAGAAATATGAGAATGCAAATATGAAAATTCAAATTTTCTTCGAATTTTTGTTTTAGTATTTCACTAGTTAGGTTTTAAAAAAGAGCATTTCTCTATTTATTTTCATTTGAAAAATAGCTCTTCAAATAGTTTATAGAGGATGGTCTGATTTTTCTCTCCTAAAGCAATGGCTTTAGCTGCAGGGACTAAGCAGGTCACAGAGTATAAAAGGACAGCAAAGGTCAGAGAATCTGAATAGCCAGTTATCAAACTCCAAGCACTGTTTTCTTTTCAATAAGGTTGACTCCTGGAAACATTCCTAAGTGTCTTTTCTTTTTCCTTTTAAGATATTAGCTATCCTGAAATCAGAGACATATTTGGACTTATGACTTACTCTTCAAGTGGACATAGAGCCACTTCAAAGAAATATACTTAACATATTTCGAATTATAAAATTGGGAACTTAAAATAGTTAAATGCACCTAATAAAATCTAATATGAAACTCCAAACAAATCCTTCCAAAGTTATGAGAAAATAGATTTTTAATTTTTTTGTCTAATTTCAAATCTACTAACAACCAAAACAAAGTTTGAGTGCAACAGACTTTATATCAATGTAATCTCACCAAACTTTTGTATTTTCTACTCAAGATTGTTTATGTAAACTAACTTGGGAATGAAACCATAATTTAGATTGTTGAAATAAATTTACTTATCTGATTAAATACATTTCTCTGCCTCCTCCAAGAAGGAACTCAAGCTTTTGTTTTTAATCCCTAAGTAATAACTTTTAATTTTAAAAGCCTCTCGTTGTTCTTTAAAACCCAAATGGTATAAATCTGATGCTTCTGAAAAAGAACTTACTTGGGTCAGGATTTTCTCATTGTCTATGAATTAAAAACACTAGTAAAATAGTCTCTAAAGACTCAAAAGGATTCAATCTGTTTGGGAAAATATGTTTGTCAGGCATGAGCTTTTAGTTTTCCACTTAACTTTGTTTTGCAGATTTACAATAAAAGAGTTGTTTCTGTCATAATTAAAAGATTTTAAGCAGCTGCATGACTGTTCTTTCAGTGCCCCAAGGGGTTTGTTTCTCTATAAATATGTAAACTTATCAAAGGAAATAAATGGACTTTATGTGTATCCAAGGTCGATTAGCTCATTAGGGACAGGAATTTAGCAAATACAACCAATAAAGAAAATAAACAAACGGGCTCCTGGTGCCCTGTATGCCTCCGCAGCTCCAAGGGCTTTCTCCAAGGGATTGTTTTCACCAGAGAGAGGGATAAATTGCTCATCCTTCAGGGTGCAGTAATTTCTTCACAATGAAGCACTTTGCTCCCTGTTCACTTGGGAGAGGAAGAACAGAGAATAGCCTGCTTAAGGTCTCTAAGAACCCCTAGGAAGTCTGCTGTAATTAAGAACCTGCCTCCGGAACTGGGAAGGAAGCAGGCCCTCCAGGACTCACCTGATGAACATGCATGAATAGGGGGAGCCCCAAACCCAGTGCTGGCCTGTCTCCCGTCCTCTCTCCTCTCAGGCTCCCTCCCAGCTAGCTGCCTCTCTGCAGCAGTGCCCAAAAGCCTGCTTCTCTCCAGCTCCAGCCTCAACTTCAGCTGGCCTCATGCTGCCTCCCGCCCTCCCTCACCCTGCCCCAAATGCCCCCCAGCCCCGGCAAGCACACGTGCACACATCGGCTCCCAGGAAACGTCTCTGCCTTCTCCTACGGAGGCACTGCATTAGTGCCCCAGGAAGGCCATACATGGAGCCAACAGCTCACACTCAGAGCTTAACGGTGCAGTGTGGCCAGGGAGAAAGCTCCCAGAAGTGAAAACCTAAAAAACCTAATGAATAGGCTCAAGGAATTGGAAAAAGAACAGCAAACAATTTCC
>VBSM01001124.1:6558638-6585255 GCA_008086735.1 Cheirogaleus medius
TTCTTGAGGAAAAATAAATATGAGACCCTGTCTTATTTTCGGGGAGACATGGTACCCACGAGCACTGCTTATCCACAGCACAACCTCCACCGCCCAGCAGCACAGAAGAAGCCCCATCCAGTCACCCAGAGCCGTGCCTCCACATGAGTTCTCTGGGTGGGCCTGTGCTGGCTGCCTTTCCCTTCTGTTTCCTGTCCCTGGTGCACAACTCTACTGCCCAGTCCCCGCAGTGCCAGGGCACATCTTCTGTTGTCTGGTCTAAACAGGCAGAGTCGTGGGACAGTTTGCTTTTCTTTGAGTGTTAGAAGATCAGTCTGTGTTTCTCCGAGTCCCATCCAATCAGACCGTCACCATTCAGCCCAGACACGCTGCCAGCTCCTAACCACTTTCGCAGGTCAAACTGTGAGCCTCCTCCCTAGGGCAGTAACCTCCTGACCATCCACAAGTTTGTCTTTCCAACAGCTATAAGGACAGCCCTCCCTTTCTCTGCTCAAAAGCCTCCTTGAGGCTCCAGGATGTGGCTGTGCACCCCACTCCTCTCTGCCAAGGGGAGGAGAGAACTGGCCTCCCAAGGTTGCCCCAAGGGCCGTGCGCTCCCCCGTGTCTGGCCGTAGGTGGTGGTCTCTTCCTCTGCACAGCTGGCACCCTCTCTGCACAAATAACCTCAAGAAAACTCACAGCTTCTCTTGCAACTCATAAGCAAAGTTTCAGAATTAATGAAGCCTCTACAATCTCCTACTATTTCTGAGGTTGCAAGTACAAACATGGAACATCTTGTCCAGCTCTGTCCTGTGAGATCGCTGGGACTAACCTGGCATTTATTTCCCAGGGCTTGCTTAGCATCCACCAGTGCAAATCTTACACCAGAGTCTTCTGGTGAGAGGAATTCAAGTTCAGCTGCAAAGCTTCTCCTGTAGGAAGAAAATGTTCTTTTTTAAAAAATACTTCAGCCTTAGATTTCAGGCAAATTCGAGATAAATTGGCACCTTACTGAAATGGAGGGGAGCCGGAATTTGAGCTTATAAATTCTTTCCACTCTCTCCAAATAACATTTTACCTTTCAGAAGAAAGGAACAAAATTCAAGAGACAAAGTTTTATTTCCAGTTTGATCACTGCATGTAGTTTTCATGGTGTAGCCACTTTGTGTTTCAAGTCTCAACCTCTCTCTTGATCTATCCAAATACTAATAATAGAAGCAAACACTAATGTAACGGTGACTATGTCTAAGCTTGAATCTTCCCAGCAACTCTAAGAAATACTATCCTCATTCTACAGATGGGACAAGTGAGACAGAGAGGTTAAGTAACATACCCAAGATCACACAGCTAAGGAATGTGAGCTGGGATTTGAATCCAGTGTCCAGTGCCAGAGTCTATGATCTGAACCACTTCTCAAAGCACTACTGAGACCCGGGTGCTTTGTATTCCAAACTGAAAGGTGTAAGGATTTGCTTGGAGATGAGAAACAAAGTGGTTAAAAAAAAAAAAAGCCAAGAGTAATAGGTACCTCTGCCCCAGCTGCAAAATCCATTATTGAGCTGTATTTTGTAACCCAGTTGTCAGCTGGTCCTCCCTGACTTCTTAGGATCTCAACATCTTGCCTTGAAAACCCAAATTCCTAAGCATGTGATATTCGAAGCACTAGCCAAGATTTCCACAAATTTCTATGCGCTTCTGGCATCATGGGGTATTTTGACTTTTGGTCTCTTGTTTCTACAGTGGCACAAAATAAAATCTATTCTCAATATATTTGTGCACAAAGAAAGCTATAGGAAGCAGGAACTGTTCCTGAAATGCCATCTGGTCACCCCAACTCTGGCATCTCCCTGCCTCCCCCTAACCTCAGCCCCTTCCCACTTCCCTCCTGCAGCCTCTTTCTCCTCCTCAATCTTCCTGCTTCGACCACCCACCACTGCCCCACCCAGAATATGGTAACTCCTCCTTTGTGTCTTATTCCTGGCAAGGTACTCCTGCTGCTTGGCCTGCTCTTGAAAGCCTCACCCTCTAAGCCAAGCAGTGGATCAAACACAGCAATTCTGGTGCCAGCTGTTCAGACAATAACATTTGTTCCCCCTCATTGCAATTTGATAAGAATGCAAGTGTGATAAAAGAGAGAGGACATGCTTGCATAGAACAGACAGACACTTAAGATGCCACGGAGTGACACAGTCTGATACAGCCCATTATTGATCTTTGCTCCCTGCCATGTGATGCCAAGAATGAAGCCCCTTGGATGCTCCAGGTTATATGTCATCAGGGAAATGAAAATTAAAACAACAACGAGGTGTGTCCTACTACACACCTGTCAAAAGACAAATGACAACAACTTTAAAGATCTTAATTGGCTTTATCTGTGATTCTGGAATCTGGCAACACTTCATTCCATAAAATAAAAGGAGTGTTCCAACAAGCCAGGCACGGGAGGTTGACTTTGTAGGCAGTTAAGGGGTGAAGAAAGTGGAAACAGAAAACAAAAAGGGGGTGAGTCATCTCAAAGTTTATTTTCTTGTAAAGACTAAAGCAGAGGGGACTTCCTTATCATGCTGGCTCAAACTGTCCAGGGTAGGGATTTGCCTAGCATTCCTCCCTCTCTCTTGATTTTTCAGAAGGTCAGAGGAAGATCATGGATTTGGCTTGGGGACGTGAAACTTCAGCATGAGTAACTCCATTTTGGTTCGGTCTGTCGGGCCAAGTGCAGGAGCTCAATCCAAACCAATGGCTTCCTATAAGTTTTACTTAACACACTTATTGAATGACCAAAATCCAGAGCACTGACAGCATCAGATGCTGGTGGGGATGTGCAGCAACAGGAACCCTCACTCACTGCTGGCGGGAATGCAAAATGGTGGTCACTTTAGAAGATGATTTGACAGTTTCTCATAAAAAGAAGCTACTCTTACCACACATCCATCAATCATGCTGCTTGGTGTTTACCCAAATGAGTTGAAAACTTATGTCCACACAGAAACTTGCATGTGGATATTTACAGCAACTTTATTTATAATTGAAAAACTTATAGGGAACCAAAATGTCCTTCAAGGTGAATGGATAAACTGTGCTGCAGTCAGACAATGGAATACTACCTATTAAATAGCACTAAAAGAAATAAGGGTATCAAGCCATGAAAAGACACAAAGGAAACTTAAATGCATATTACTGGGTGAAAGAAGCCAATCTGAAAAGGCCACATAATATATGGCTCCAACCATATGACGTTCTGAAAAGGCAGACAATGAAAGACAACGTGGGGACAATGAAAGGGTCAGGGCTTGCCGTGGGCTGGGCAAAGGGAGGGATGAGTCCGTGGAGCACAGGGCAGTGAGGGCAGTGAAACTGCTCTGCACGATCCTGCAACAGTGGACACATGTCCTTACCCATTTCTCCAAATCCACAGAATGTGCAACACCAGGGGAGGGCCGTAAAGTAGACCGTGGACTTTGGGTGACGATGTATCAAGTTAGGGCCACTGGTTGTGGCAGACGGACCCCTCTGGTGGAACGTGGATAATGGGGCAACTGTGCATGTGTCGGGGTAGAGGGTCTGTAGGAAATCCCTGTACCTTCCTCTCAATTTTGTCGTGAGCCTAAAACCTCTAAAAATTTAACTCCTTTAGTTAAAAAAAAAATACTATCTGAACCTTTTAAGGAGGGGCATGATATGATCCAAGTCACACTTTAGGTAGATCAATTTAACTTCGGGGTGGAGGATGGACAGAAGGAGTGGAAGAAGGGACACAAATCTGTTGCAGAGTTAAAAGTGGTTGCTACTTGGCAAATGAAGAGGAAGGCGAGACCAAGTGTTACAGAAACAGGACCGGGAAACGAACCAAGAGCCACACATGAGTACAGCAAAACAGGCTTTTTATTATGCGCGGCCTCAGAGGGGTCTTGTCTCCAAATTCTGAGCAAATGGGGTTAATGATATGCTGGGTTTTATATGCTTTGTTATGAGGAAGTTGGTGGTTACAGAAGAAAAAATGGGTACAAGGCTTGTATGAGGTAAGGGCTACAAAAGTTGCTTATCCATGCTATTTGGCAGTTCTGCTTTTATAAGATAGAAGTTACAAAGTTTGCATCAGGCCAAGGTTTAGTCAAGTGCTTTTTTTTATAGTGACTTAATCATGTTATTATTAGGAGGGGAGTGCAGAATTTTTCCCTTACACAGAGCACGCCTCAGAGGCCAGACCAAGAGCACTAGCTAATGTGCCGGACACAGGGAGCGAAGGTCAAGGACGTCCCTCCCCACACCACACGCACCAGACAAAAAATGCCCTTCATTCTCTTTGTCATTCACTTCTTACTTCCTCTTCTAGACTGTTCCCATCACATCTCTTCCACTAACCTTCCTGAATAATTCCAGCCACAACGACCTCTGGTGCAGACCCTCGTGCCTCAGCCACTGTGGAACATAGTCATTTCATGATTCTCTTAATCCCATCTGCTTCTTTCTGACTTTCTTATCTCGACATTTGCCCTATAAATGCAGTGGTTATGTGTGTGGTTTTGGGTCCCCAACACAGCTGTACCGCTCATTAGCTGTGCATCATTTGGGGCAAGACCTCTTTCTGCCTCATGTTCCCCAGTTGTTAAATGAAGATAATAATGGCAAATCCTCATAAGATTGCTGCGAGGAGTTAATATTTGGAAAGCACTGAGAATCTCACTTGGCTCTTGGCAAGTGCTCTGACAATGTCCGCGTTGGTTCACATTACACGTTCACAGACCACTATTTGCCCAACTGTGAAGTTTCCCCAGACTTAGGCCATGAATCTCTTCCCACATGTAATTTCAGCTATTCTATCAATTATCTATCTGTCAATTAACTATATGTCTGTATATGGATGCTATTGAGGAAATAAACCACTGTTGTGTAACAAGACATTTTTCTGACTTTTTTCTCCCATCCTTGGGAGGGAAACTTTAAACCTTGGAATTCCCCAAGTGATAGAAGTGTCTTTGTTATTCACCTTAGTTTATGCTCAGGATAAGAGTGACTCAGGACAAGGTGACTCTGGATAGGGGCACGACCCACTGTGTGATTAGAGGTTTGGGACTTTGAGCTACATAGTATCAGCCTGTTCTCCAGGGAGGGGAGGAAGGCTGGAGACTGAGTTCAAACTCGTGGCCAGTGATTCAATCCATCACTATGTAATGAAACTCCAATAAAAACTCTAGACACCAAAGCGGCGGTGAGTTTCTCTACTTAACAGTACTCTGTGCATATTGCTACATGTGGATGTGCCAGGAAGATGTGCCCTGACTCTATAGAGAGGGCACTGGATCCCATCTGAGACCCTTCGCGATCTCACCCTGCGTGTCTCTTTTTTTAAGCTGGATTTTTGCACTTTCCTGAATTCTAAGTCACTCTAGCAAATTATCAAAGGGAATAGTGGAAAACCCTGGTTTCTAGCCAGTTGGTCAGAAATGTCGGTGGGATGGGAACCCCTGAAGTTGTGGCTGGCATCTGAAGTGAGGGCAGTTTTATGGGGGACCATGCCCTCACCTGCGAAGTCTCTAAGAATCACATCGCAATCACCAAACTGTCATGGGTCGTGCCTAAGTTCAAGTGAACTTGTTGGATAACAAAAGAAAATTATTTCTGGCCTTACCTATGATCTGGAGCATGTTTCTTTGTTATTCCATCTCGGAGAGGATGTTTCTTCCTTCCTAGCACCTGCAACTGTTTATTGCACTTGCTAATTGAAGCCCACCTTCCTCACTAGCAACGCAGCCCTATGTCTGCTTTGCTTTCCATTTCACTCCCAGAACTTCCCAGTGCCTGAAACTCAGTATTTGCCTAATTAGTTACCGAACAAATACATTGGACTAAGACCTACCCCTAACCCAATACACTTATATTTAGATTAAAAGATTCATAGCTAATATCTACCACTGAGCACCTGTGAGAAAAGTAATTCACATTAATAACTGTGAGGACAATTATTTTTCTAGGCTCGTCTAGGGATCAGAACTGCAAAGATAGTAAGAGCCCTTAAGAAACTCACCACTTTCATGGAAATTGCAGATCAAGGAAATGTCACATATTCTGTTATCAAATAACAATCTGGGGGTTTCTTTAAGTAAGTCACAATTCTGGGAAACCCTGTGCTCTTCAGCACCAGCCAATGCATGCATCCTTGCTCACCCTGTGGCTTTGTGCACAACTTTAGCATGTACAGAGAGGGGATGCCTTAACTGTAGCTGGTGTCATGAGGTTTAACCAGTTCAGAAGAAAAGAGGACTTTAGTCCTTGTTTTAACAAGACCAAAGAGGTCAAGAACAACAACAACAACAAAGATGTAGTAAACAGAAATGAAAAACTGAAGTATGAAGCTAGTAGGAAATCAGGCACTGAAATGTTCTCATGAAAGGCCTATCACTTACCAAGATTTGTGCTAAGCAATAGGCTACAAAGATGAAAGGCCATGGTCCCTGCCCTCAGAGAGTTTACAGTCTAGAGAAGAGCCCAGCAAATAAAGAAACCATTACAAATGTATTAGACCATAGTCTGAATGGATGTGTACACCAAATGCAGTGAGAGGAGAGCTAATAGGAGCCCTGAGGCCAGTCCGAGGTGAAAAGAAGATATTGCAAAGGAGGCAGCATTGAGGTTACAACATGAATTACGTCGGGGAATTTTCCAGTGGCAAGGTGAGGGAAAGGTATTCTGCCTACAGAAAGAACCACACATTCAAAAGCATGAAGGCATCAGACAGCATGCTTGTCTAAATGTGGGTAATTGCATGTTATTTAAATATAAAGTGAGAAAGAGAGAGATAAAGAGAGAGACTAAAAAAGGGAAGAGAGAGAGATTGCGTTAGGCCATAGATAAGGTTTGGCAGCTACTGAGAATCTAGATCAGAAAATACTGAATATGCAATGTAATACAGTTTACAATTCTAAAAGAATTCTTTAAAATGAGTAAATAGACGAAGCCAAAAAATGAACTAGAGAATTTTGAGGATGGGAGAAACACCATGTCAGAAGATGGAGACATTATAAAGACCATTCTGACGGCAGCATATATTCATAGACAGAAGTGAGGCAGCCAGACAGTAAGGAAGTGGGGTGATCCTGAGGCACAGCTATGTCAAGGGGCATTAGAGATTGAGGATGAGGGACAGACACAAGAAGTGTCAAGGATCTCACATGGACAGACTTGCTGATAGTTGACAAACGGAAGGAAGTCCTTGAGCTCTCGGAGGTTTCTGACTTGGATTGCTAAATGGATCATGGAGCCATCATTTGAGAGGGAAACACAAAAGGGCAGTTGGTGAGTCCAGTGTGGGGAAGCTACATAGAGAAGTTCAATAAGCAGCCAGAGCTCGGAGGAAAAGGATTGCAGAAAATGAAGCCTAAGAGTTTTTCTTTGAATTTCTTGTCCAGATTGCCTTGCTCTCTTGATATGCAACTTCTGTCTATGCATGTTTGATGAATAAATATATGAAACCACCTGCTATTAGCAGACTTAAGCAATATGTTGACTGGTGGAACACGAGCCACAAAAATGAAAAGAAGAAATAGAAATTATAAGTAGTAGAAGAGAAGCAGCCTTATGATATGGGTAGGTAAGTAGAAGAGGAATAAATTGTATGACATGGATCAATGCATTAGACTAGCAAAAGTAACTAGTAGCTAGTAATATTACCCATAAAGGAAACCAACAAATAAGTAGAAAAGGTAAAGAACAGAGATAAAGAAATGGCAACCCCTAAGAAGGAGTAAAACTTCAGAATTTAGATAATATCCTTCCCATGAAAACACAAAGACTACGTGCAAAAAGATGAAGTTGGACACTTGCCTTACACCATTTACAAAAAGTAACTCAAAATGAATTAAAAACCACTGGATTTGGCATTGGTATGACACCAAAAGCAAAAGAAAAAATAGATAAGTTAGACTTCAAAATTAAAAATCTTTTTGCATCAAAGAACACAATCAACAGAGTAAAAGGCAACCCACGGAAGGGAAGGAAGTATTTGTAGATCACATATCTGAAAAGGGACTAATATCCAGAATATACAAAGAACTTGTATAACTCAACAAAAATAAAACAAACAACACAATTTGAAAATAAGCAAAGCACTTGAATAGACATTTCTCCAAAGAAGATATACAAATGAACAATGAGCACATGAAAAGATGTTCAACATCACTAATCATTAGGGAAATACAAATCAACCACATTGAGATATTATTTCACACCCATTAGGATGGCCATTATCCAAAATTTAAATTTAAAATACAGAAAATAACAAGTATTGGCAAGAATGTGGAGAAATTGGAGCCCTTGTGCTTTACTGGTGGGAATATTAAATCAATGGTGCAGCCACTGTGGAAAATGGTATGGCAATTCCTCAGAAAATTAAACATAGAATTACCATGTGATTTAACAATTCTATTTCTGGGTAAATATCCAAAAGAATTGAAATTATTAGTTTGCTAATAAGTTTTCTAATTATAAGTTTGCAAAATAATAATTTTGTCATAACAACCAACCACAGACTGGGTGGCCTGAACAACAGAAATTTATTTTCTCATAATTCTGGAGGCTGGAAGTCCTGGATCCAGGTGTCAGCAGGGTTGGTTTCTCCTGCAGCCTGTCTCTGTGGCTGTGGAGCGCTGTCTTCTCTCTGTGTCTTCACACGGTCTTCCCTCTGTTCATCTTAATCTCCTCTTCTTATAAAGATACCCGTTGTTACATTAGGGCCCACCCATACAATCTCGTTTTAAATTAATTATCTTTTTAAAGACCCTACCTCCAAACATAGTCACATTCTGATGTACTCGAGGTCAGGACTTGAACATATGAGTTGGGGGGTGCAGATAATTCAGTCTATAACATCCATGTTTAGTGCAGCATTATCCACGATACCCAACGTGTGGAAACAATCCAAATGTTCATGGACAGATGACTGCATAGTCAAAACATGGTATATACATACAATGAAATATTATTCCGCCTTCAGAAGGAAGGAAATTTTGACACGTTACAACACAGATGAATCTGAAGACATTATACTAAGTGAAGTAATTCAGTCACCATAGGATAAATATAGTATGACTCCACTTGTATGTATGAGGTTGCTGGAGCAGTCAAATTCATAGACACAAAAAGTAGAACGGTGGTTCCCAGGGACCAGGGAGAGCACATGGTGTAGAGTTAGTGTTTAATGGGTATAGAGTTTCAGTTGAAGAAGATGAAAAAGTTCAGGAGATGGATGGTGGTGATGGTCACACAACAATGTGAATGTACTTAATGACACAGAACTATACACTTTAAAATGAGTAGAATAGTAAATTTTATATTATGTATTTTTTACCACAATTTTTTAAAAAAGAAAAACATACATAAAAATTAAGTTAATTGCTATATTTTTGTTTATAGCCAAACTCAGAGACGTCTTTTTGCTATTTTGCTCTCCAAGAAATGCTAAAGCATGATTTGATCAATGGGGAGTCTAATTTTAACAACAAAATCCATCACCAATATAGAGCATTGCAAGAGCTGACCACCTCACTTGCAAGAGGGTTTTTTTGGTTTGTGCTCTTGTGCGTGCTCCTTTGTCCCATCAGACTTCACTGACAAAGCTCAAGTTCAGAGATGAAATTGTCAAGAATTTCAAGACTGTGACAGCAGAGCCTTAAACCCAGCACAGGCCATTCTGAGCAAGCGCCCCGTGTGACTGTGCACGTTGAACACCAGCTTGCACATGTTGGTTAAATCCTTAAGTGGCCATCTAGGAAGGCTCAAGGTGGGCGACAAGGCAGCACTCAATGGCTTATCGCTGCAGGGCAGCTGCTTTCACCAAAGCATCCACTGAGGATGCTCAGAATATTATTGGCTCTGATACTCTAGTATTGCTACATTGAGATACTATTGACATTATCCTCAGTGGCATTTCCATCCAAAAATTGATTTAAAAAATCAAATACACAAATATAATGCATAAATAATACTTAAGCAGGAGCCAGCAGGAAAGAATCAGAAACACTATCAAATCATCTAACAAGGGCAGCACATCTCACAGACAAAATCTCAGAGATGGAATTATGTTTCAAATGTCATCTGATGAGCTACTCAAAAGAGGTACTGAATCAATGAAGAGTATTGAAATGCATGCTTTTCTTCTGCTTACAGCTCTTCTCAAGTCATGCATGTCCACAGTAAAGAGAAAATTCTAGGAAAATTCCTTTTGCATTTCTTTTTTCCCCTTAATTATAATTCAAGAATCCTTAAAAATAATATAAATGGTCTGCAACTTGATGATGCGACAAAAGCATCATAAACAAGGAAGACACATTGATTTTAGTTGAAATGAAAGGAGCAGATACAGTATAACACTTAAAAAAGAAAAATCTCAGTTTTTCAAGGCACAGAGAGTGAACACACTGGCAGTATTCTGAATCCCACCATTTCAGTTCACATCTTGGTGGGATTTACTATCTACTATGGATTAGAGTATTGACATGTTCAGCCTCTAATGAAATAATGAATGTAGGCATCAGTGATCGATTGTTACTAAAACCATAAGAGCTGATGGAGAAGATCACAGTGGGTAGACTAGGTTGACAACCCAGGATCTTACTGGTCAATCTTAATATTGCCCAAAAAGACCTTATGTGCCTCCTCATAGATATATACATCACCACCTAGGAAGTACTAATGCAAAAAAATTGAACATGAGTCTGATCAGGCATCTAGCTCTAACCACAACTTAGAAGAACATGGTAACTGCATATTAGCGTGATTGTCCAGAATGTGGTGAATGCTACATGACAAGCAACCTGGTTTGCATTATAAATAAATTGCAAGGAACCAGAAATGCCAGAATGTGGACACCTATAGATGATAGAGGTGTAAGCTCCAAATCAACCAAATGTAATGAACTCTGTTTGGATCCTGATTCAAACAAACCAACTGGGAACAGAATGTCTCTGACCATTTGGACATTGACTGGATAATCTGGTAATACTTAAAATGCATTATTAATACTTTAGGTGAAATAATGATTACATACTTTTGTGGGTTTTTTGTTTGTTTGGGGGGTTTTGTTTGTTTTTTGTTTTTTTGAGACAGGGTCTCACTCTGTCACCTGGGCCAGAGTGCCATGGCATCAGCCTAGCTCACCACAACCTCAAACTCCTGGGTTTAAGCAATCCCCCTGCCTCAGTCTCCCAAGTAGCTGGGACTACAGGTGCACACGACTATGCCCAGCTAATTTTTCTATTTATTGTAGAGATGGGGTCTCACTCTTGCTCCATATCGGCTTGAACTTCTGGACTCAAGCCATCCTCCCACCTCAGCCTCACAGAGTGCTAGGGTTACAGACATGAGCCACCGCACCTGGCCATATTTATGTTTTTAGAAAGAAAAAGAATTAACTTGTAGAGATAAATGCTGAAACATTTACAGATGCAACTATTAATAATCATATGACGTCAGGAATTCAAAACCATCCTGTGGTGGGGATGAGGAGCATACATCAAAGGAGACTGGTCACGAGCGGATAATAGTTGAAGTCAGGGGATGGGTATCTGTGGGGGTCGTTTTATTATCATATTATTATACCTTACACTATTCTCTCCACCTTTGCATAAGTTTGAGATTGTCCATAATAAAAAGTTTAAAACATAAATTTTTGAAAACAGTATTCAAGCAATGGTTTCACCCCACTGTTAGGGTGCAGTTAGGGGGGAGACGCCTCAGCAAGGAGGCGGGTGAAGGCAGAGTTCCCCCAGCCTGCAAAGGTTGACTAAACAAGAGTAAACAAACGACTCCATGGGGTTAAACAGTAATAGAAAGAGTGATTCGACACAATGGGAAGTTGTGACTGTCCCCTGCACAAAGCATATGCACTGGTAGGAGAGGGGTGAGCATAACCTTATGACATTGCTACACTGTGGTTTCCCGACACCCCCCCCCCCGTGGGTTTTCAGAGAGGATTATGGAAAACCATGATGCAGGGAACGTTTCCACCCTAGAAGCTGCAATTTACCCATCCACAATAAAAAGAACAAACCTTGTACTCCACAAGGTTGTCTCCACTCACGGGGACCAACCTGTCCCTTCTCCAGGGCGTACTCTCACTTTGCAAATAAAGGCTGCTTGTGTGATTTGTGGGTTTGGGGATTGCTAATAGCTCCGTCTACCGTTCCTCCAGCCATGATTCTTCAGGTTGGAGGTCAAGAACCAGTCATCGCCCTAACACCATGAGCTGTAGTCTTTATTCATATTTCATTCCTCTTCCCGGCATCTTAGGTGACACCAGGCGTGCATGTTACTCACCTCACATATGTTGCCTCACAGCAGCTGTTGCTGTGTGCCCACAACTTACTTCTCCCCCCACCGCCCACATGCCCCACACACTTTCTTTTGTTTCCTGCCTAGAAACACAGAATTCAATACAAAGAAAACACATTTAACCCATTGATCGGATTCTGCAGTGAACTTGGTCTGTCCGCGGTTAATCTTCATTCATCCTTATCTTCCTCTCGAACATTGAGATAGATGCCAAGTACACAACACTCCTTGGTACAAATAGATGAAAACCGTGTAATTATCATTTTCATCCATCTCTTTTGACTTACTTAACCAAAGTCCCTCCTCTATGTTCTCACAAAACCCTTCAAACTTCTGCTGGCATGCTCACTCCGTCTAGTGCAAGTGTTGCCTTACGTAGACCTGTTCCCACCTGTTCATTCCTCCACTGGAAAGTGCAGTTGTGAGGGTAGCAAGTGTTGCCCATTTATCTCTCTATTTCCAGTTTGGCACACACTACGAATTCAATAAAATCTATTTTTGGTAAAGTAATTAAGGGAGGTACGGGAAAGAGGGGAGGGTGAGAGAAAGAAAATAATTAAATAAATACTGAGAAATTGTGAAGATAGATAGTTTAAATGTTTCACCCTTATGCCAGTCTTGTTTGCCTGGTAGATCTGTAGGGTTCATACTTTAAATTTGAATCACGCTTTACTACTTATAACATGTTTCCGCAAATTCTCCAATTGTATAAGAAGACAAGAGCTATAAAAATCCACAAATATGTTATCTGATGAAAATGTTTAGTGCCCTGGTTTCCTTGTCACGCTGCCTTTGTAGATCCAGGTGTGATAGAAAGCAGGTACACGTACCTTGGCATCTCTGCAAAGGGCTTTGTGTGATGTTCCTTTGATCACAGCCCAAACTGTTTTTACACAAAGACTCTACAAGATGCTTAATGATTGAATGACATAAAATGGAAATGAAATTATGCCCATGTGAGATCAGTAACTTGATTTTTATTTTCTTGGACACACAAGCTACAGAAACAAGCTGTTTATGTTCCTGCCCAGGACTTGTCATTTGAGCTTTTCTTTCTCTTCTCAGTTCTTCTGGCCCCTACACAGGTATGCATTCTTCCTGGACTACTTCAGATAATTACTTTTAAGCCCCACTGTGATGATGCTGGTTCTCCCTTTACTATTTGAGAATTAGACCAGCTGTCTCCAGAGGAATGACCTGAACACAGCACACACGCTCATGATAGAATTACCAAGGGGAAAAACCACTGGATAAAAATAGTACTGATATATATAACATATTCTGTTTGTCTTTCAGGTTTCAGCTCAAATTTCACTAAATCACAGTTTTCCCTGATCCCCAAACCAGATCAGCATCCACATATTGTTACTTCAAAACACCTATAATCAGGTCTCATAATCCTAATGTGTGTGTATATATATATATATGTATATATATATATATATATATTGAGCTTCTTTGATGTCTCATGGCACAGACTAGGAGGTCCACAAACAGGTGATGAACAAATAGTACTGAGCAAACATCTCTCAGAGCTTGCATAAGCACTATGTCAAACAAAAATTTTAAGATTTCATCCCAATTTGGAAAATAAAATTGCTTAATTAAAAAGACATTTCGAATAGCAAATTAGGTACAAATTGCAAAGAATTAAAATTCCTGCCAAAGTAAAATAGAGCAAATATGTATACAACTTCAAAATTAATCAAAATGGACATTATTTAAAGAGTAATTGGTTTGAAAGGTTCTAGGTCTTAGTTTATTTTATTTCTGTGTGTTCAAAAATAGTGAAATGCATAATTTCTAGGACATAGTAACCAAATGCATTTTATTTAATCATCATTCCACATGCCTTCTACCTGTCAGGAACAGATTATCTGTATCAGGTCCTGTCTGTTTTAAGTCAACATCATTCTATTCATCAAGTTGACAATCTTAAATGGAAGTCAGTGTTCTATTTGATTTTCTGCCATCATAATGTGCCTGCAGCCACAACCACCTTCAAATTGCTTTTTCCTGGGGAAGATTGCAATATGATAAGCTCACAGCCGAAAAGCCTTAATAAATCAACTGGCATAGAGAATAAAAGTGAAAAATGTACTAAAAGAGGATGTCAGATCTAATTTATTTTTAATTTTATTCTTTCAGTACATATATCTTTTTTATGTTGAGATATTATCTCCACATCATCCATTCAAGAGGGGACTTTCAAATTAATTTAATTTCCATATCATGTGCAAGCAAACACAATAAGCAAACAAACAAAACAATCTCTCAATGACCAAGCTGTGTTTTTTCTTTCTTAGTGGAACCTGGAGGCTGCATTAACTTCTGTGGGAACTCAGGCACTGTCTCAGAACGTGCATTGGTTTTTAATACAAATTTATACCAGAGTAGCTAGAAGAAATTGTTCTGGGGCCTATGAAAAAACAGTGATGTCTACTGTCTTAGTCCATTCTCTGCTGCTGTGAAAGAATCCCACAGACTGGGTAATTTATAAAGTAAAAAATGTATTTGGCTTACAGTTCTAGAGGCTGCGAAGTCCAAGATTGAGGGGCTGCCTCTGGTGAGGTCCTTCTAGCTGCATCACAACATGATGGAAGGCATCACATGGTGAGAGAGCCCACAAGGTACAGCGTGCAAGCCAGAGAGAGGGTGGGCACTGGTACTGCACCCTTTTTTTAATCAGGAACCCACTCCCATAACAACAGCATTCGTCCATGCATGAGGGTTCTGCCATCAGCAAGCAATGGCAAGTGCACACGACATGGCTTAAAACACTGTTCACTTCACATAGACTCAGAGACAAGCAGTGACAGGGTTGGCCAGGCTCACCAACCACGCCACTAAGGACTCTGTACTTTTTACCCTTTCTCATGATCCTTAACCTGTGAGCTTTTGCCCTTGGGCTTCTTTCCTTATAGACATCATGTGCTCACACAATAGTTGCTCAAAAGGAGAAAAGAAAGAAGGCAAAAGGGACTTTCTTTTTGTCTCCCTCTCTTCTGTAAAGGAGAGAAATATTTTCCAGACCTTCCAACAGAGTTCCATTTACGCTCATTGGCCAGAACTGGGTCACATGCAGAACTCTGGACTAATCATTGGCAAAAGAAACGGGGTTAATATGATTAGCCTAAATCAATGACAGTTTAATCCCTGAGGCCTCACATTGTCACAACAAAAGGAGAATTTACTGTTTACTAGATGCAGAATGAAGGCCTTCAACGAACCACAAATTATGTATTCATCCCTCAAAGACACCTATAATTCCATTTTTAGCAAGGGACATGCAGTGAAGTAGGATAAGATAAAAGTATAAAAGACTGATAAAATATTAGCCCTGAGTAGTTGAAGTTTTAATAAAAGTCTAAAAGAGCTTTATTCTTACTTTTAAGATAAGTCTAGGTGTGTGATATTTACCATAAAGACTTCATTACTGAATATTAGAGATTTATCATTTTCCTTTCATACAATGACCTTTACCATTTGCTAAATGACATTTGTTAAATTAAATCAAAAGTCCTCTAAGAAGAAACACAAAATTGTAAAGAAGATTCTAAATGTTAATGCTGCAAGCCCATGGATAACCTTTACGCTGTCTCTGCAGAAGCTACTTCATCACTGAACATGTCCAGCTCGCCACCACTGAGGATGTCAGCAGGACCTGTTTTCTGCACTGTCATCACCATTATTCAAATGCCACATAAGGATTTTTCAACCACCTACTTATCAGTTTACCTGACTACATCATCACCCTACTTATATTTATCATTTTATCCACAAAGATATCAAAAGGGACTTCCCAAGTCCTCACTTAAACACAGCTATACCATTTCCTTAGTGTACCAGTCCACAATGATATCCAAAAACTTTATTCTGCAAAGATTTATCCTGAGAAAACACAGTGACTCCCAGCTCTCAGCACTTAGGTTCCCACTAACTGTTCCCTTGAGAATCGAACCCTAAGTGTTGCCTTGGCTAAGCCCTGCGGGCCACTCTCGGAGAGGAGCACACCTGTCCTTTCTCATTTCTCTGGAGCAGTCAGGCTCCTACAGCTTCTCAAATATCACATGGACTGTGGTATAGTGAGGCACCCCTGACTATTTGGCTCTATCTTGAGACAAAACGCTTCTGGAAAAGGAGCCCAGATCCTTTGTGTCCATATTTGTTTTACTCTGAAATATCCTTCAACTTGCCATAAAGCAATGGAAGCCAAGTGAAGGCTGTGTTTTCTCTTTCTGATACCTCAGCATATGCTACCTGCCCAGAGAATTAAACTCTACAGTTACTGTACATTTCCTTCATCCAAACATGATGTTGAAAGGAACAAATATTTATTTTCTTTTATTTAGAAAATGAAACATCTTTGACAAATTTTTAATGACCATCAATTCTGGATGATGGGACATGAAGTCTGATATACCATTTTCTACTGTTGTAAGCTTTTACAAATTCTCAACAGAAACAGGGCCTTTAGAATCTTTTAAGTTTTTTCCAGTGAAGAACTAGCAATTTTGAATTTCCACTATTCATTTGGTAAATACTTAAGTTCTTGCTATGCACTAGGTGTTGAGCTAGACACTCAGGAAATGCCGTATCTAAAGCGTTGGTGATGGCTGGTAACCGTCTCAGTGTTTTCTGCATTTCTCTGACAAGGGAGTGGAGGCACAGAGAGCTTATCTAACTTGCTCAGTGTCCCACAGATAATAAGCAGAGGTGCCAAACCCCCACATTATCTCCCAGTTTGTTTGGGTTTTATTCTTCTAACACTACAATTAAGAATTGTGTCACTTTGTTCAACAAAAATACAAAATGGGGCAAGGATAGCCACTTCAATAAATGGTTCTGGGAAAACTGGATATCCACATGCAAACAAATGAAACCAGACCCTTATTGTACACTAACTAAAAATGGATTAAAAACTTAAACATAAGACCAGAAACTGTATGACTACTGGAAGAAAACATAGGTGGAAAGCTCTGTGACATTGATCTGAGCAATGATTTTTAGATATGATCCCAAAAGTAGACAACAAAAGCAAAAATAGACAAACAAGATTATATCAAACTAAAAGGATTCTACATAGCAAAGAAAACAATTATGAAATAATGAAAACACAACCTATGGAATGGGAGAAAATATTTGCAAACCATGTATCAGATAAGGGGTTAATATCCAAAATACATAAGGAATACAAACAACTCAATAACAGGAAAACAAATAATACTATGAAAAAATAGGCAAAATACCTGAATAGCCATTTCTCAAAAGAAGACATACAAACGGCCACGGAGTATATGAGAAATTCTTAGAATCACTAATCATCAGAGAAATGCAAATTAAAAGCACAGTGAGATATCACTTCACTCCTATTAGAATGGTTGTTATCAAAAAGATGAAAGATAGGCCGGGGGCGGTGGCTCACGCCTGTAATCCTAGCACTCTGGGAGGCCGAGGTGGACGGATCGTTTGAGCTCAGGAGTTCGAGACTAGCCTGAGCAAGAACGAGACCCCATCTCTACTAAAAAATAGAAAGAAATTAATTGGCCAACTAAAATATAGAAAAAATTAGCCGGGCATGGTGGCGCATGTCTGTAGTCCCAGCTACTTGGGAGGCTGAGGCAGAAGGATCGCCTGAGCCCAGGAGTTTGAGGTTGCTGTGAGCTAGGCTGACGCCACGGCACTCTAGCCAGGGCAACAGAGTGAGACTCTGTCTAAAAAAAAAAAAAAAAAAAAAAAAAGATGAAAGATAACAAGTATTGGGAAGAACATGAAGAATAGGGAACCCCTGTACACAGTTGGTAGGAATATAAATAAGTATAACTATTATGGAAAACAGAATGGAGATTCCTAAAAAAATTAAAAATAGAACTACCATATGATCCATCAATTCTATTACTGAGTATACATCCAGAGAAATTGAAGTCAGTATGTCAAAGAGCTATCTGCACTCCATGCTCACTGCAGCATTATTCAGAGTAGCTAAAATATGTAATCGACCTCAGTGTCCATCAATGGATGAATGGAGAAAGAAAACGTGGCATATCTATGCAATGGAATACTACTCAGTCTTAAAACGGGGAGAAATTCTGTCATTTGTGACAACATGGATTAACCTAGAAAACATTATGTCAAGTGAAATAAGCTAGGCACAGAAACACAAATACTGCACGATCTCACATATATGTAAAATCTAAAAAAGTCAAACTCGAAAAAGCAGAGAATAGAAAGTTGGTTACCAGGGCCTGGGGGCAGGAGATGTGGGGAGGTTAGGAAGATGTTGGTGAAAGAATGCAAAATTTCGATTAGACAGGAGAAATAAATTCAAGACATCTATTATACAACATGGTGACTATAGTTAATAGCAATGTATTGTATTCTTGAAAAAATTTAAAATAAAAATATGTGATAATTTTTAAAAAGAGAAAAAGAATTGTGTCACTAGATTGTACCTTGCCTTGCTTATGCGGCTCTCTCGTGCAGTTAGCCCACATCCTTCTTATTCCTGAGCCCACTGGTGCACTCTGTGTTTGTAGAGTGGCTGCTTCGGGCTTTAGACGCTTCCCAGTTGCCATCTTCAACAGGATCATTCATAACTCTGATGGTGACATTTCGTTTTTAGTGTGTTTCAAATGCCTCCAAAAGTGTAACTCTGAAACACAACTGCCCCAAATGTGGCAAGGCAAAAAGCCCAGGAGAAACAGGGGCACGAATTCCCGTCAGGAAGAGATGGCGTGGAATTCGCCTCAGCCCCAGAACCACTCCCTCTCGGGCTCGTCCTCAGTCTCCCCCTTGTTTTTGCCCCTGTGCTCTGCTCTGGACAACGCCGGTA
Source organism: Cheirogaleus medius (assembly GCA_008086735.1). NCBI lineage: Eukaryota > Metazoa > Chordata > Mammalia > Primates > Cheirogaleidae > Cheirogaleus > Cheirogaleus medius. Next base: position 6,577,774 of record VBSM01001124.1, read on the forward strand.
ACCACCCTGTGAACCCAGCCAGCGTTCCCTCTTCTGCTCTGCAGCTTGGCTGTGCATGTTGCGAAGTTCCCGTCACCTGCTGCAGTTCCTGAGGCCCTCACTTCTGTGTCCTCACAAGGCCCTCCCACCACCTCGTGCCCCTGACAACACGACAGCAAAACCGCCCCAGAGACGGGCGTTCTCCTGGGCCGGCTTCCTCTTGGTTTTGCACAGTGACAGCACAACTGTTTGTTGTACTCCTTTTTGTTTTGCTTTTATTTTATTTTTACTGAGCAAATAATAATGATATACACGTCTGGTGGGGATGTTTGCGGAAAGCAGAGGCCTCAGCCAAAGGGAACGAAGTTCCAGTGAGAAGGAGGAATAAGTTCCGGTGACCTATTGCACGGCATGGTGACTATAGGTCATAATAATGTATTACTTTTAATACATTATTTTAAATAATATATTTCAAAATCCCTAAAACAGGAGATTTTAAATGTTCTCGATACAAAGAAATGATAAATATTGGAGGTGGTGACCTCTCTAAAACTTACATTCTTAAATTCTTCAATCTAATGCAGCCCAGAGTTCCCATCCTTGGCAGCGTGACACTTGAAGATGGTTGAATGAGGGAGGCCGAGAGGCGGCTTAGCCACGCTGTTGAAAGCAGAGGCTGGGGCCAGACTCCTCGCAGGAAACCCTATCAAGTACTCACTGTGTGGCTTTGGGTAAGTCATTAAGCCCTTCTGTGCCTTGGTTTCTGTTTTATATACAATTGGATTAAATATAGAATCTACTCATAGAGATGTTACGAGGATGAAATGAGTTAACATTTAAACAGTGCTTAGGACCATGTCTGGCACACAGAAAGTACTACGTAGCAGTATTTGACAAACACTAAGGGGTAAATTTTTAAAAGAAAAAAAGGAGAGAGAGCTTTGACTTGTTACAGAACCAAAAGAATCTGAGTTATTAATGCCAGATTTGGGGGTTGCTAAAATGTTACTTTGTCTTAGGTGTGGAAGGAAGAATTTGATCACCTTAACATTATGTCAGGCTGTGAGGAGAAGGAAATGTAGTCGTGGTTGGGCAGAGTGAAGACAAGATTGGAAGCACAAAGCCCCATTGGTCTCGTGGGGACTCAAGGCAGCCACAGAAGGAAAAACTGATGCAAAGCCACCAGAAACCAAACATGCACATAAGGAAGAAAAGAAGGTATAGGTGGATCAATTCTGATGATGACACTCCACCGGGGAAAAGCCATGTGACTGCCACATCTTCCCAAATGGTTCACACAATCATTCTGTATTCGTTTACAATTTGTGTAAAATCAATCACATGCTATTCTTTATTCATAGTAAGTATAAGTGCAGCCTGATAGTGGGTCAAGCTGGCACTTACTGAGCGCTAACCTACACTGGGCGCTGCAGGGTGCACTATCTCAACTAAACTCAGCAATACTGCAAGTGGGATACAGCGGCCTGCATCTTGCACAGGAAGCACCTGTGCGGAGACAGGTCGAAACCTCTCGCAGTCACAGAGCTAGTCAGAGCAGAGGCGAAACCCCAAGTCAGAGCCATCTGCCTCCAGAGTGCTCTCAACCGCTCCACCAGGCCCCGTATCTTACAGTCTTATGGGGGCAAACCCCTCCAAGTGGGAAGAACTATAGAGTAGGAGACAGGGTTCCATCATTCTTGCCCTGCCATAAACCAGCTGCACTATTTGTATTTTAATCAGAGCAAGAAAATCCTGAGGCTGGGCCTGTCATAATATTTAAGACAGAGATCTTGCAAGTCTGGTAAGGATGAGCAAGAACTTTAACTTTTATCATACTTTATTTACTATCTTATTTTGTCATATTTTGCCAAGTATGAAGAACCTTTAACCTGGAGACTAGTAAGGTTTACCTCTAAGGGAAAAATAAAGAATTAGCTCAGTCAAAAGTGATAAATCTTTAAGAATCAAAATCTTATTTCCTCATTGCTACACAGAGAATATATTTTTAGAGTCAATCAAGATGAAAATTAAAGGCGGGAATCCACAAAAGACAGTCTTCTGCGTTACTGAAGGAGTAGCCTCTGCCGCCCGTGTCCGCCTGGGAGCTCCACTAGGGGGCAGCACCAGGCACTCCCGCTCTCCCTCTCCAGCTCCCGTGGCCAGCCCTGTCCCTGGCAGTGTTAGGGACTGACTGCTGCTCTTAGGGGAGGAATTAGTGTCCCCTTTGGGCCACACATAAACCCCTATTCTCCCATCTGGCCTTGCTAAGTCCTAAAGCTGGTATTTTGAACTCTTCCACTCAGGCTCTAATATGTCTCTTAATTGGACCTGACCCCAGGAAAAGAAAGAGGAGGCTGTCAAAAGCAGCAACAACTAACACATAAGCCGTGCTAAATTGTGCCCTGGAACCTGGCTTATTGCAGCATGCCTATTGATTTAGATGCATGTCAACAAAATGAATTTTATTGGACATTTTAAATACAGAAGGGAATGTGAAATGTATCAATTTCTGATTCCCTGAATAGTCGCAAGGAATATACTGGAACTGCATTTATGCTGCTGCCCATCAACATAAGTAGTCATCTCGTCACTCGGCACTAATGAGGGTCAGAGACTCTGTGCTTATTTTTGCTTCTGTGAATTTTAGAAGTTCCTGTGCCCTTTCTTTTTCAAGTAATGTGTTGGCATTTTACTGATAGCTCATTATCCTTTCAGCTGTCTTCCTTGAGAGGAATGATGCTGCTGTAGTTTTTCTAACGACCATTTAAATGATAATATCTTTTAGAATTAATTGTCATTTTTATTACTTTCTTGATTTAAGAGCAAGTATTTGAATTTACTTTGAGAAGACATCATCACAGACTCTGAGGGCTTGTGTACCTCCTGGGTTGATCAAAATGGCAAAGCGAAGTCTCCCCGGACAACCTTAGCCCTGCTCTGGGACGTTATGATGATAAACTTTTCTGGGGATTTTCATTCTGCCTAATTAGCAACTCATATTTATTTTACAGACACTGGGTCCAGCTACTCTCAAATGCCCTTCCTCCTAAGCACAAATTAGTTGAACGGGGCAACTTTATCCGGACCACATGAGTAAAGCAAAGTAGAATTGAGCTGCTAAGAAGCATCTAGAAAAAGATTTATTGCGTTATGCTGTAAGTTTTTTTTTTAAAAAGAAACCAATTTATTTTACAGCTGACAAAAATCATCAAAAAGACAACTAGGAAGCACAAATGTTACCTGCAAATGTGACAAACCATACAACCCTAAGCTACTTAGGGTAGATAGTAAGTCACTACTAAAATAGATTTTTTAACTACTCTGGGAGATTCTTTGGTATGAATAAAATTCTGTCATAGGAAACTTTCCTGCCGGTTACACAGCTCTCCCTGCTATCTACATGTCGAGCATTGCCTACTCTGGCCAATTTTGCAAGCTGTTTTTTTTTTTTTTTTTTTTTTAGAGCAGAGAATACATAGTAATTCCTGTCCTGGAGAAACTAGAAGGATCTTAAATGGGGAGAGAAGAGATACAAATATGGAATATTCAGAGAACATTTTAAAGTAATACACACACAAACTCAATGTATACACAATGTTTGTAAGACATTTATGTCTCCCTTACCAGACTTAAATAAATCAAATAAATATAAGCACAAAAATATTCTTGCAGGGTTTATTTTTTTTCCTTCTTTCAGTGACAGTTTCTTGTCTTTTGTTACAGCTAGCATTAGTTCAATGACATTTAATTCCTTAGATAACTACATACATTTTTTTAAAAAAATAAGTAGCCAGTTATTCAATCAGCAAAAATAAAAGAAAAAGGAAGGGAAAAAAATTTTAAAAGTCTAAGCGACTTTAAAGAATTCAATCCCTTTTGAGTTTGACTGAATCCAATCACATAGTCCCTGTGCAGAAATAATTCTAAAGCAGAAATCCAAGCAATGTTTCCCAGCTGATTCAATTTAATTAATAAGTGGAATTGTTGTCAATCAATCAATCAAACACCAATTATTTCACAAGGCGGCTGGAAAGAAAGCTAAGGGCAAAATTTATGTTCTACCTTGGAAAATTATTTATATTATCAATGTTTGTATTAGACTCATTCGTGTTTCCTGTTGTTAATCTCTGCCCTTGATTAGTTTCTCCTTTTAAATCTCCTAACCTTGTCACTCGCACAAGTTAATCTCCAATGATGATATCCAGTGTCTGCTGAGTGCCGGTGGTAGCACAGCTACCGCTCTACCACGTTTCCTGTCTTACAAGAAACAAGACCTATTGCTCATCAGAAGTGCAACCAGAGAGAAGATTCTCCACAAAGTTCTCATTTGAATACCCTATGTAGCATGATGAATAATGTCTTTAATGATATTTTTATAGCCATAAGCACAAATTTCACAAAGTTATTTCTTGTAGGGTCTGGCAGTCCAAGCTTTACATCTCAAGTGCACTACAAGAAAAACAGACAAACTAAAAGACAAAAACAAGGCAGTCCGGGCTCTCTGTAACTGACCAGGGTCATGTACCCTTCTATTCTCTCATTTCATAAGTCTTACCATGTATATTCCATATATGTATTTCTGAAAAAGTGTTTCTCTAGTAGTAGAGTTAGCCATTTATTGGTGCTCAGGTCCAAATTGACCCTTTTCCATGCTCTGGGAAAATGGTCCTGGGCCATTTGCATATTTTCACTCTGGCCAGCTGGTAGGATGTTCAGCTTTGCCAGTGAGGGCCACCGGGAGACACTAGAGGAGTGTTTCTCTTCCTGTTTTGGGCAGGATCCTCCACAGCTGGCGGCTTCCCCCGTGCCCAGCTCCTTCAGGGGATGGTGGCCTGGGGTGTGGGCAGCCTCCCTCAGTGCCTCCATGGAGACACAGCCCCACAAGCAGCTTTCCCCATTGCCTGGGAGAGAAGATTTCCAGTGAGTTTCAGAGTGTGGATTTCCTACAAGTTCTACCAGTGCAGCACCACAGTGACCTGTCCGCCATCAGTGAACCCAGCCTGTGCCTCCCCGGTGGGATCTGGCTCTCAGCCCTTCTCTGGGGGTCCATCTCAGCCCCAGCTGTGGTGGCTGCTCCTTACATCAGCTACTGTTGTTTTCTTTAGAGTTCTATACTTCTTATTAGGCAATCCTCCTAAGCCAACTCCAATCCCCTGCTACAGTTAGTAATTCTTTACGTTAAACATTCCCTGTCCAAATTTCCGGGTGGTTTCTCTCTCCTAGCTGGTACCAAACTGATACTTAGAGTAACTATTATAATAATGATTAATACTAAAGTCATAGCATACTAACACCCCTTGAAATTAACCAAAGTTAACCAAAGGCCAATGCTTGCCAGTTCTTTATTATCATCCCTATTACTATTTTTATTTTGCCACCAAAATAAATCTAAAATTTTTCAATATTTTAATTGCATGTCACATATTAGTTGTGAATAATTGTTAGTTGAGAAATACAAAAAACAGTTGAGAATTTTTATATTTGGAGGTGAGGGGCCTCATTTTTTTCCCTAGTGGGTGCTGCGGTTTAAGGTCAGGGTTTGCTCCCTAGGAGTTAGAATAGCTGCACAATAAGAGTCCATGGTGGTTGTGAGGGGCCACCAGGTACAGGGCAGGGGCTGTACAAATATTACCTTATTTGATTCTATTAAAAAAAAATAACCTTCAAGGCACATATTGTTGGTGCCCATTTAACAAACAAGGTAACTGAACCTCAAAGAAGTTAAGGCTCCCAGATTCATGTAATCCACAAATGGTAAAGCATAGATTCAAAGCCAGATTCTCTGGGACTCCAGAGAAATTTTTTCATAACACAATGCAAGGAATCATGGCAGTTTCTGCTGAAAGTCTGTAGCCAGACCTTAGCTGCCTCCACTCTACAGTGGCTGTGCCACAGTGGCAGTGTGGCTCCCTCTCTTTATTTTTCTCATTTATCGATGTAGTCTCATTCCCTAGATATATATGCAAAATAACAGAATCTCACATTTGCGCATATCTTGGATAACTCTAATCTCTTTTTGTGTTGGGCAAGTGGCAACTTATAATTAAAAATAATTCTTCACATTTTTTCATTTTCCCATACACATTTTCTGTACTAACATACTGCCTTGTGATCCCTAGTTAATGCTGAAAAATATATTTTATATTTCATCTATACCTCGATGTGGAAACAAACATCTCCTTGGATTGCCTTTAAATAAAACACTCCCATTAGAAGAAACTGAAGAATAGTCCCCCGCTTGCTAAAATGTTTCATATACTTTTTTATCTCTTGCTGAGAAGATGAGTATTGAAACCTGGTTTGTTTACAAATTGCAAAATCTATGAAAATCAAAAAACAGTATCCATAACTTGAATTTAAAGTAAAACTTCTGCATTGACGGGTTTGAATCTGACTTCATTCTTGATAATTGTTAAATGCTTACTAACTTGTGTGATAGCACAGTCACTTAAAACTCAACGCAGAACACACAGTTATAACAAAACACCAGCTGGGAATGGAGAAAAGTTAAAGGGTTTATATTATCTATTATTAATAACTTTCTCCTAACAAAGAGAACAACCACAAAACATAGGATGGTTCAAAGACTATAAAAATCTTTACACAGAGGAGAGAAAAGAAACAAAACAAACACCTACTTGGCAGGGCCATCTCATCAAAACAATCTAAGATGTATAAAAACAGAAATCCATTCAAACAACGTCCTCCCAAAGACTCAGCGGTGAGGAGGCAGGCACCTGCTGATTTCATCTGCCCTCCTCCGCAGAGCCTGTTCAATATCACAGAAACTGTTTCATTGTTTTGGACTTGGAAATCACATTGTACATTGCTCTTACAGGGGATGACTGTAGTTTTTAAAATTTGAGCTTCAAAATGCTAGGCTAATGGCTTGGCCAACTGAACTGATGACCAAAATGGAGCCTCATTCCAGCTTCCCGCTTACTGCTAACACTCAGTCCGAAATAATTCTCCCAAGGAAAGCCGAGACAGAAACCACAAATAGCCCCCTTTTAAAATGTGTATGATATCTTCTGCTAACTTGCTTTTTTTTTATTTCATTATATTATGGGGGTACAGATATTGTTAGGGTTACATATATTGCCCCTGCCAACCCCCCCACCCCCCCGCTGTGCTAGAGCTTCAAGCATGTCAACCCCCTGGTGGTGCTCACTTGCTTTTTAAGACTCTTTGAGTCATCCAGTTTGTACTGCAAACCATGGGAAACCTTGCCATGCTCTACTTTTAGGGGGCAGAACATACCTTACATGCTCTCACATAATAATTACAACAATAGTCATTTAAAGTCAGCCAAGTGTTCTAGTTGTTTAAGGAGCATTTTATTCAATGACAATTTTTCATCATTTTAGAGACCAAACTATAATGACTATGAAGTATAAAATAGCTTAATTCAAGCTTCTGCTAAGATGTAGACATTTAAAAATGCTTTCATTCAAAAGAAGACAGAATAATGGCCAACAAACATATGGAAAAATGCTCAACATC